>JAVQKC010012860.1:0-70745 GCA_036025475.1 Philypnodon macrostomus
ACTAGAGTGAGCTATAGCCCCACCGTGCCTCACATATACGCCCGACCATAGCTCATCACACTGGGCTTTTCACAGCTGTCATACGGCCATGATGACAGACTACTCTTCAAGCAAAGGAACTTTTCGCGACGCGAAAATGTCAAAATGTCAAGCGACAAGTAGACACGACAGACGCGAAAATTTCGCGTTTGTCGCGTTTGGTGTGAACGCAGCGTAAGAGTCAGAACCACTAACTGCTCTGCCACTATCCACCTCGTCACACTACTATTGGTATTTTAGCCTTTTGGTCTTGTGTCATTGTCATTGCTAGGTTTACCTCTGATAACATCTCTCCCCAGTAGGAAGTACAAACCCTGTCAGGAACATTGGCCACTGGAGCACCTCCCATTGTTGTGAAACTGTAGGCATGCATTTTGATATGTAGCTGGCTGGTGTCTGCGTACAGTTTGTGGATCATATTTCCATATCAAAGTGTCTGTCTCCTGCCTTTCTCCCTGGTGCATCTCCAAACTCCGAGGCATGGGTTGGAATGAAAATGGAAACTCAGTTCAAATCAAATGGCATTTGCGTTGCGTTGCTGGCAGGATTGGACGTCAATAAAGTTTGGAACTGGCCAATTGTCGCCAATGGAGTTGCCCTGCTTATCTCTGTCTCTGGCATTAGACTGTATAGAGTGGACTAAAGGAGACCGAAGGGGGCATGAATTTAAATAGTATTATTAAGTTTCTGGTGCCTAGGTGGTTAGTTATTAATGTAATGAGTCAATGTGATAAATCATGCAAAAGGGTAATTAAATTTAATTTTATTTGTATAGCCCTATATCACAACAAAGTTGCTTCAGAGGGCTTCACAAAAAAAGTAAGGAGTAATTTAAATATATTTTCACTCACAGTACATTTAATAGTATTCTTGATAATCACAAATGATTCATTATTGTTTTAACAATGTCTGTAGATAAAAGAAATTAAATCAAAAAACTGTAATAATAAAACAGATTTACTTGAACGGGGAAAGGTCTGGACAGAGCAAACTTAGCTTTCTTACTGTTTTGTTTTAATATCTGAGGAATTTCTTGGATTATTTATTTAAAAATTCATAAATCAGTCGATCATATTTAAACATAGCGCAACTTCTATCTAATTAAAGCTAATTTAGCAAAAGATAATTGTAAAGGCCTCACTAGATGAGGGTGACTATAGCTATCCAAACAGCTAAACAATAAAGAAACAACAGATGACATAATTTTTTGTGTGAAACTGTTACAGAATAAACAACAGAAGTACATGTAAATGTTTGTTTTGATAATTAGCTTAGCTGCAAACAGGCATACAGAAAAATGAAGGTATCTGGAGTGGGCTGCAGTTTAGCTCAGTATATACAGAGCTTAAAAAGCTCGCCCCGGCGGTGTGATTTTGAATCTGGTTCACAACAGTTTGCTGAATGTCGCTCCCCACTAAAAAAGGAATCTGGAGTAATAACCATTCATCTCATTAATTCAACAATAATTCTCACAGCGATGGTTTAACAAGTGAGAAAACATAACATAACATAAGTGGGGCTGTGGAGCTGCCATGTGGCTGCAACTGACTTCTTCTATTGTGTGTCAAACAACTAACTCAGAGCAAGAACTAAAACAACATTAATCCAGTAAAACAGTGAACATAACAATACTATTTGTTCTACACCATAAAAGGTCCAAAAAAATATACAGGTATTTACCTCTCTTAACGTAGTATTACTGTCAGAGTCAGATGTAGATGAAGAGAGAGAAGGGCACAACTTCTCAGGGGCACACAAAAGGGGCGGCAATCCAACACACAGTGGGCCAATTTTTTTTTCAAAAAGAAAATTTGAATTATTTTGTCCCAATTTGGAACAGACACTGTCCCGAGATTGTTAATAGGAAGGTTGGGGGTTCAATCTCCACTCTTTCCCTATTCACTATTGTAGTGACTAGCATAGTAGACTATATAGCCACTTTCACACATAGTTCACACATTCCCGGAACAACCAGCAATTATAGCCTTTCACACATGACTCTTAGTACCAGAACATGGCCAGGTCACCTCTTTTCACACTTTCTCAGTCCTCAACATAAAGATATATAGATCGCCTTAACAGCAGTAAAAACACACATCTGTTTTAGCCACCTGAGATAAGCAACCTCACCCACCCCTACACTTGTGTTACACCTTTAGTATGACTTCAGTCAAACACATTACCACATATTTCCCTAAATTTTGAAATTCCTGGTAAAAAAAAACTTCTGAATAGTTGTGAGCTATTCTAAAGTGTTGCCAAATGTTCATACAATTACAGTTCATTATCAGTGTACTAACATCCAAAAACCACAACATCTTACAGACACACTTGGTTTGTTTTACAGACCCTTGACTACGAGAGCAAGAAATCCTATACCTTTAAAGTCGACGCCATTAACGCCCACCTGGACCCCCGCTTCTTGCACATGGGCCCCTTTAAAGACTCTGCCACAGTCAAAGTCAGTATTTTGGACATGGATGAACCTCCAGTCTTCACCAAACCAGAGTACTACATGGATGCTTATGAAGACACTCCGCCAGGAACTATTATCGGCTCAGTGACAGCCTATGACCTAGATGCCAGCAGCAGCGCAGTGAGGTAAACAATAAAAAATATAACATGCATACTCTGTAATAGATGTTAATTGGTTAGATATGTCATGAATCAATCTTAAAGCTGCACTACCTGATTTTGTGAAACTGCAAAACAAAAACAAAAAAGCCTAAGACTGAACAAGGCCCAAGCTGTCATGCCTGACAGCAAGGTCTATGACGTCGAAATGGCCCCATACGTCTGCCACAACTGCTATGGCACCAACGGGCACCTTAATCAGACATTGTGTGATTTCTATGGGAAATAATCCATAATAAAAATATATCTATTAATTAAGATGCCCCGCCCCCAAACCATGGCAAACATGGCAAGGGTCTATTTATATTTTTTATGTTTGTGAAGGATGTTTTTTGCCAAATTTGGTAAATTTCCCTAAAACAACAGTCTATAGGGGGAGCTATAGAGGTAACTGGCATCATATTCATCAGATGTGTTCAGTAATTAGGTGTTTCAGGTTTCAGCCTAATCGGGCAAAGTGCAATTTAGAGTCAAATATACCTGACTTCTCAATTTAAATCCAAAATGGCCTACAAAGTTTTATTGCTCTCTGCTAAAGTAATTGTGTCCATAAGGGTCAAAAACATGGGGGTGCTATTAATGCATTCTTTATTTGACCTCTGTAATTTGCATATGTACATTAAATATACACTAGGCTGGACCACTGTGCCAAAATTATGCATTATTATACTATTGTATTTATTTTGCTTGAATATAGGTTGTGCAGCTTGAAAGAACTCAAAAGTCAAATAATAAACATAACAGATTACAGGTTTCAGTTTATTTGTCATATGCACATTCAACACAGGGTCAAAAAAATGCAATGAAATGCTTTGGATCGGAAGAACTGTTAGACTCACTAAGATAGTCATGAAGTACTAATAGAATGCAATATTAGTACATGGTAAGAAAAAAGTGTGCAAAAAAAGAGATAAGTAACACTATAATAAAAAGTACAATAAAAAAAGAAAAATACAAAAGGTGCAGGTAGGATTTAAATAAGGTGTAAGTAGAGTATTTCACAGGTGGTAAAATACTTCAGATGAATTTTGTATTGCACATGATATAGTATTGCACATACATGATACATGATGTGCATGATACATACATTCAAATGGTGCGGCGGCAGTAAACATTGTTGACCTACCTACCATGTGTTCAATCAGTAGCTAGCTAGTGGCAAAAACAACCATTTTTGACTTGACAATGTGAGGTTGCTATGGAAACGTGAAACCGGTATTTTAAAATTCTACCTTTTCTTGTACACATACAGCGAAGGGTCCATGCACCAGGGCACATTATGCATTCTGATTTGTACCTGTTTTTTATGTTTTTAGATCAATCTCTTTGGGTTTAAATGTAATTGTTGGAACGATCTAAAACTGTATAAATAATATTTTGTATCCAATCATATTTATATTTTTTTAATTGGTTTATAGTTCTACATTTCTGCTCTCAAACAAGTGCTGTATTAGTAGCAGGTTCTGCATTAAGCATTCATTTGTAATTTCCACTACTATATTGTGTACTGTGTGGCATATAGGAGGAGATTTATCCTGCTGATTTCAAGGATATGAGGCATTACATAATGGTGGATTTAATATCATATCAAAACTGTTGCATAGAGACAGGCAAACGATGATGACGTAAATCTGTTTTGTGTCAATGAATGCCTCTGAGGTCTGGAATTGAAAAGCATAATATTTTGAAAGATCTGGTGATCTGACGTGCTGTTCAGAGTTACTATTTACAGTGGTAGCAGCAACACATGGCCTAATGCATAGCGTCAAGGTAACAACAGTAAAAGCATTCAGTCTGATACTAAGTGTTTATGGAAGCAAACAAGGTAGTGTACGCTGTAGGAAAAGTGCTCAGATTACTACTCGGTATAAGTATGTGACAGCTGGTCATTTCAAATCACACTCTTTCATTCTCCTTACAATCTCTTTTTCACACTTATAATGGTGTAATGGTGTTATGAACAGCATGGCACACTGCATGTTATGTAAGGCTGATTATACAGTGGCTGGGGAAAAAAAGAAAAAGAAAGCACTAGTATCGATCCAGTTAGTCACATGACCAGCGGACCCAGAGAGGATGTGAACAGAGCGATGTAGTAGAAAGAGACTGAGAGTGTGGAAATGGATGGATTTGCTGAGTCTTAAATGGACAGAAAGCCAGAAGCCACCTCTCCCTAATTTATTACTATAAGGGCTGCATAAACCTAATATCCATATTACAAGAGTCTAAACACAATAATGTTATGGTCTACCACGTCCAGAACTCCAAATAATTGTCCACTATAAAAACAAGTGGTCTTGGTTTGGTCCTGGTTCAGTCCCCGGTGGATCCTGGTTTAGTCCTAGTTTAGTCCTGGTTTAGACTTTTCCCCCTTTTGACTGGTTATTTACATTTCTACTTAAATGGACATGCATAAAGTCGAAGTTACTATGACGTTGTATTGGTACCATAACACTCATCAAAGCTATCCTATATTGCATTTTTTCTATGTGTCATCAGTCTGAGGTGGAGCTGCCCACTGACCTCAAGCTCATCAATACATAGCAAACTGCTTCTCCTTTTTCACAGCCAATTGCCTCTCTTATCTATCAAGAATCCACACGGCATGGTTGGCCGTTGTCTGTGTGTGTAGTGATAAGCAAAGGGTTTTCTTTTGAGGTTTACTATGAAGCTCTTTGGTGACACAATATCATCACGCTGGATTAGGAGCATAACACATTATGTAATATACTGATGTATATGCCATAATGTGTTATGTAATGCATACTGATAAAAGCATTAATCAAACCAAAGGGACTAAATTGGCAACATATGAAGTGAACATGTTGATTAAGGACAATATGACTGGCCATATTTGGATTGCTTTTGTTATAAATGGCTTGACTAACTATACATTTTGTCCCCTTAGAATTATAAGGTTCTATCTCACATTTTTGGCAACATTTAGTTATTTACATATTGCTATATTTGGATACCTAATCCGTAATAATAATTTGATTCATTTTTTAAAAACTGTTTTTAGGCTATGTAAAAATATAAAGTTCTATCTGTAATATCAAGCTTTGAATTTTGAAAGTAAGCAGTAGTCAGAACGCAGATAGGACGTTTTCAGCAAAAAATTTAGTCAGAACTGGGTGCACTACCCTACAAAGCTAGGTTTAGTAGATTCATTTTGTCTTCTTATTATATAATGATTGTTATATGTCATTTAGTAAGACAAGTAAGACTCTATCGAAGCATAATAATACTACTAATAATAATGCATTAGTTTTATACAGCACTTTTCTCAAGACTCAAAGACGCTTTACATTACATTATTCATTCACTCCACAGTCACACCAGGTGGTGGTAAGCCACTTGTGTAGCTGCCCTGGGGCACACTGACAGAGGGGGTGTCTGCCAGTCTGGTTGAAGGGTGAGCACCTACCCACTGCACCACTGCCACCCACATGTAAAAACATCTCTTAATACTACTGTCTTACTAAACGACATATAACACTCATTACACTGCAAAGCTTATTGAGGACTTTACCTGTACTAAACCAGGAGATAGCCCTAGTGTTTGGTGCTTAATTTGGTAATTCATAGAGTGACCACCCAGGTCTTGTGATGTCTTTTAGCTCGTAAGCCCTTGAACACTTTTTGAAGTTAAAATCACACTTGTCAATCAAAACAGTTACAGCTTTACACGTCATCTAACTTTCAAATAAACCTCCCTATATTTATTTTTTGCACTCTGCAGGGAAACTAAGCAACTTGATATACTGGCTCTGCCCCAAGCACACACCAACACATACTTGTGGATATTTCGACATGCTACTACTGTACACGCATGTGCTCAATCAGAACATGTCACTCTACATGGGAACACCTCACCTATCTGCACTTTAATACACTCCTTTAGACAAACATCTCCAGTGAAGTAAGTGCTGTGTGTGTGTGGCTCAGCCGTGAGCACTGACTAAATAAGGCAAGGCATCAGTTGGCTTATCAGCAGCAGCCAGGAATATATTCATCCCAGCACTGATATAGCAGCCACCATCGCACTCATCCTATCCTCTATCCTCTATGTGCCTGCATGTGTGTGTGTGTGTGTGTGTGTGAATTAAAATAGAAATATAAGAGAATACATTGGACAAAGTGTGGGTGTGATATGGCAATAAAAGATTGTATTGTGATATGAAGTTATGATGATCTGTTAATCTTGGAAGATCGTTGAATCGTGCACCAGTGCATTCATTTATGCTCTGCTCTTCACCACCATTTTTACTGTAACAAAGCCAGTGTTCATATAGGCCTAATTAAAAAATAAAGAGTATTAAGCATCATGATGTACAATGAATTGGATGTACATTGAATTTGTAGGTAAAAAACTTTTGTAGACACAGACAGCAGTAGTCTTCTGTGTAGGACAAAAAAATACAACTAAACATTGAGAAAATCAAAAATGTGATCTTGGCTTAACCACATTGTGATATTATATTTTTGCTATATTGCCCACTCTATAGGACAACGTACGTAACACTCATTTGGCAACAAGGACAGTTTGTTTGTTTGTCACCTGCTGTGGATCACCTCAGACTCTCACCACCTGGCCTTTCTGAGCATAGATATAGAGTGTAGATGAGACCGCTCTTCAACATGTGAGCGAACAGTCCCAAGCCAGCACACATGGGATGCATAGTTGGCTGTGCCTCGACAGCCATGGCCAAGTGCCTTAAATATTCTCAGCGAAAATGTGTGTTTCGTCCGTAGTGCAGAAAATTGGGCTTAGTGACAAAGTTTTATTACCGGTAATCCCAAGAAATGAAACAGAAACTATGCACATACAAAGTATCATGGCTGGATACAAAGGTAATCCTACTTAGTGGACATCCAGCATGTTACAAATGACGTGCTATTTATGTTAACCTATGAGTGATTATTTACATTGGGAAGACATCGCTCAAAAGACACTAATTAGTCTCACAATGGGGAAATTGCATAGAAAAGAGCCATTTTAAACAAGTGTACAAGTAGCATCAAAGTCAACTATGATCTCTGAAGGCTAGTGTTGCTCATAGGGTGACCACTCATACACATATGGACGGCCAAATAAAAAATACAAAAACAAGATTTAAATAGCCAATTTCTTCAAGTAGCCATATTAGAGCGCTTACACTTACAGTAATTATAACTACCAGTAAATGACTGCCAATGAAGCTACGTAAGCAAGCCACATCATACAGTATATTAAACTGCTGACATACTTACATTTATGGGAGGGCAATGGTGTGAGGTAACGTTACATTAATTGCTGACAGAATCAAATACTTGAATATGACACATGACAGGACCAACGCAGATGTACAAAAGCATCCACACGTGCCTTATATCTCTCAGTAGCATCCACGTCTCCGAATGACACCGAGTGCATAGATGCTATAAATAATGCGGCTGATGCAATGGCACATGCATCATGTGTTAGTCATAAAGTTTTTCAATGTCACAGTGTCACAAATGTATGCTTATGCCCGTCACTATTATCATTTTATCAGCTGTGTGAAACAGGTGGGTAGTTAGAAGGTACATTAGATGTAGCTTTTTTAACAAATATTACTGGATCATATTTTGACTTCTGCTTGAGACAATTATTAGGCTTTGTGTTGTAAAAATATATTTGCAAATGTGTGTTTCTTGTGCCTTATGTTTTTGGTAAACATGTCTAACTCGAAAGCACTTGGAGATTGCAGACCTCTGCCAAGGTAGCTAGTGTCCCCTATATGCACTCCTAAAACCTGTTGCAGCCACAGCAGCAGTACTGCAACAGCTACTTCCAAGTTTTCCCAGAAGATGTTGTTTTATTAGTCTATTACTGTTGTTATAATCATTGTATAAAGATGATTTGAATGATTTTGAATTGTTGTCATTAATAGAAACAAAGAAAGATAAGTCACTATTTTACATTCAGACCCTGAGCCGGATCAGTCCCAAGATCAAATCACTTCTTCCTTGTCATTCCTCAGCTTCTCTGAAAATTTAATACAAATCCAGTCATTCTTGTGTAAGGTTGCTAACAGACATGCACCTACACACACCAAGAATGACGAAAAACATTACAGGAAAATGGAAAAGCCATCAGAATGAGTTTGTTCAGGTTCTTGGTGTAAAAAGTGACGTACCATCTGTGTGGACAAACAATACCATAATGGGGACTGTGTAAGAAAGCTTTGTTCCTTTGAGGTGTAATGGATGGCTCCTTTTATAGGAACCCTCTGTGTGAGTAAATGTGAGCCACAGTGCCAGTGATAGATAGTCTTTCACAGAATGACATGCCTTTACACTATGAGCTTGTGGTTTGTACTCTCTCTCATCTCAGAATGGCATATTCCAGCAGCTCTTCTAGGAATTCAGGCATGAGACAGCCAAGCATGCACACAGGCAGTGACAGTGAGTTCAGTTCCCCTATAGAGCTGAAACTACTAATCGAATTCATTGTGATTAATCGATTACTGAAATAATTGCCAACTAATTTAGTCATCAAATAATCAAGAATAACGCTCACAGAGCTGTAATTAAGACAAAACTGTACAAAAAAAGATATTTTGCATTTAAGATGAAAAAACTGTTTGTAAATATGCTCTACTCAGAAGAAAAAAATAAAAAATGATTTTCTATTTTTTACCATTTTTGCCATTGAATCCAATCTTCATCATAATACTATTTATTTTTAAAAATGACGGAGCATAAATAAAAGCACAATTCAGTGATCTTCCCAGATTAGCAGACCGTCATTACTAAATTATTTATGCATTCAAGTTTAAGTCTAGTTTTATTTATGAAGAGAAACAAGACTCCAAAATGATCACTGGTCAATAAGACTGAAACCAGGACTAAACCAGAACTAAACCCAAACTAAACCCACAGCGTGCATTTCTAGGGGTGGGACAAAGTATTGATATTCTGATATATTGTGATTTTCTATTTTTTTGTGTGGCTTTTTTGGGTGATACTGTATCGATATTGCAGGCTGCTGTATCAATATATGGGAATTATTAATATTTTGTATATTTCCGAAAATTAAATTGTGTTTCTTATTTTGAGAAAGTCGACTTATTTGTGAGATACAGTTGAAGTTTTAACTGTTCTAAATATTAAATTAACTGTATTATATATTTATTTTAAAGATTAGCCATTCGTTGCCGACCCACTGATGCACTCACAGTTCCGATCTATTTTCTTAGAAATGATATGTGCAATAGATCTATAATCAAAGTATTGCTGTATTATGATATTATCGGTATCATGAGCCATGTATTGCATATCACATCAAATTGTGAGGTACCCTGTGATTTTCCAGCCCTAATTGCAATTCTAATCTACCCCTAATCTGTAATATTGTGGTCGATCAAACTTGAATACATTGCTTGTCTCACTCTCTGTCTTAATTGCGAACACACCATATGGGTTAATGGGAGTCACAATCAATATTGTTTTATACTACACTGCCTTGAGTACAGCAATATTGAGCTTGCCCAAATTACGTCCAATTCAATAAGCTCTTGTCTCGGGGGATTTCTCTTTTAGCTGACTCACTTGACACAATATACTCTGGAGTATTTACAAGCCATTACCTTAAAATCGCTAAATAATGGTTGGGCAGTTGGGGGTTTGTGTTTAAATATTTTAGATTTGTGAATTATTATGATGTATAGGACAATTAACAAATATAATAGCAGAAATAATAACTTCCTAATAATAATAATAATAATAATAATAATAATAATGATAATAATAATAATAATAATAATAATAATAATAATAATTATAATAATAATAATAATAATAATAATAATAATGCATCGGTTGTATATAATGCTTTTCTCCACACTTAAAGTCGCTTTACAATTACATTATTCATTCACTCCACAGTCACACCCGGTGGTGGTATGCTACTTGTGTAGCCACAGCGGCCCTGGGGCACACTGACAGAGGCGTGGCTGCCAGTGTGCCCCTACGGCCCCTCCAACCACCACGAAACACCAATCCCACAACCACATTCATTCATAGGCAATGTGGGTTAAGTGTCTTGCCCAGGGACACAACGACAGTATACGCTCGGGCGCGGATTTGAACCGACTTTCAGAGTATTTCACAAATACATCTTTTCACAAACACAACACATGCTGTTTTGTTTTCTTATTTAGTCTAGTAGTTTTGAAAATACCAGAACATATTCTGCAGAATAGAATGCCCATCAAAATATCGCAAATAATCAATTATAGTGGGCCAGTGTGAGCCGGATTTCAAATTCTTAGTTTATTTAGTTGACATGTTAGATGAAAGGTACAGAGGGGCTGGGAATGTGAATTTATATTTTTTAATTTGACTTTACCTCCAAAAAACTTAAAGTTAAATTGTTTTTTAAGCAGAAATCTATACAAAATGTTAACAAAATGTAATAAAAGCTTAAATAATATTCCTTGTTTTACCGTAAATATGTTGGAGGAGCAAACTGAACCAAAAAAATAAAAATGTGTGTTTTACGTGTACTGTTTCATCTTACAATAGGACACATCTTTTCAATTGTGCTATTTAAGTGATTATCCTTTAGAGGACTTTCTCAAATTTGCTGTAATTGTGTGAAGATTGCATCATCTTTTTGAGCCACGGGCGAACGTAACATCAAGCTAATGCTTCTTTTGGTTTTTGCGTTGAAGAAGAAATTGATGGTTGTGTGTGTATGTTTTTGTGTGTCATTGTGTTGTATGCAGTGGGATGAATAGTTAATAGTGAGATTGTTGAAGCAAGCGCACACAAGCCATAATTAAAACTATTCCTTTAAGCTCGAGTGGTTGCCAGGCAATCTGACCTTTACTCTCAGATTCAGCACTGAGAGTAAAGGTTCAGCACTGGATGTGTGAATTGAGATGGTGCGACTCTATGTTTTACAATTGATTTAGTCTGCAATCAAAATATTGTATACAGTAATTATTATAAGTCTTTTAAGCTTTTTGTTCATTGGCAGTTCCATCAATACGGACCAGATGCCTGTTTGGACAGCTTGCTTCAAGTGTCTCTAGGGGTTGCCATGGTTACAGCCTCACCACCATTATGGTTGTCATGTCAGCCATTTGTTGATTTTCTTTAGCGCATGAAGAGACATTGCGTTAGCCTAATGTGTGTTTATGCTGAAATGTCTTGATTTAACAACATTATAATGAGTTTTCTTTTTTGAGTGTGATGGCCCCAGCAGACCTCATTATTGCACCATTCACTGAGGGTATTTTTAAAGTTTTATGCAAATGTTAAGGGATGTAAATGAGATTACTCAGCCATTTGTGAGGAAGTGTATTTTTTACTCCAGTCCAATCAAGCATCAATATCTGTCTGTATGAACTCCAAAATGAGCTTAGCATCTCTATAGAGTTTATCTTAACCTTTGTGTTATTGTATAGGTTTTGGTCTGGTTTTCATTAGCAAGATCACATGACTTGACTTGTTTGACAATGGATTTTTGATGCTGTGGGCAAAAAATAAAAAGCTTTATTGGGATTTTTCTTAAGCTGAACTCACATTTATAATTTATGACTACTGTTTTTCGTCTGCTTGTAGTAAATCGACATACAGCTGTGTACTAAATTTGTAGAAAGCTATGACATATTGAGGCAACATATGGGCAACTACTCTGTGTTTTTTCTCCCTTGAAAGTGAATGTATTTAGCTAGAGGAACCAGAGGAATTTAGTCCAAAAATATATAATGTACATACAGTGCATGGTAGCCATGTTGGATTATCTGCAACAATGGTCATAGTGGACAATGGTTATGTTGAAAGTACACAGAAGTTACCTTTGCCATAAAATCTTACTTAAATGGATATTACTCATAACATCATCAAGTACAAAGTTGATCCATCCGTCGTCCATCACTTCCTGTCAGCTCCATCAGCTGTGACCATGTTTCAAGGCTCATGTTGACATAAAGGATACAGAGATGAGGTCTGTATCCATTTGCCCTTCATCAAAAACCAGAGGATCATCTCAGCAAGAGATTCAGTGTCAGTCTCTCATCACGACCACCCGGGATGATGCATATACCCTCGGTCTGTTTGATGACCAGGTGAAATTATAGTCTGGTGGGCATTTGGACTAAAGAATGTTAGGCAAAAGAGTGAGTTTGTCTGTTCTGTCTTTAATTCGAAAGCTGTGTCAATTTCCCTCTAACTGACAACAGTATGAAAATGGTATGAATGACAATAGTTACACTTTGACAAGTCTAATCCAGGTCAACACACGTAAACTATGGCAGATTAAAACAGCCCTAAACAGTCCAAAATTGCATCAGAACACAACTATAATTGTTCTAGAAATCTGACAGCTTTTATAGTGGTGCATCTTCTATATATTGTATTCTGTTATTTATCTTATTCCTCTTATAGCTTGTTAGCTATAGCTCTGGCCATGTTCAGTGTAGTCAAATGGTATCCCTTGCATCTGGCTGTCAGTTATGTTGTTCTGGAGCAAGCTAACCTCTGCATGCAACACAACTTTTATTCAAAATAAACCATTCATGAGATTGTATAATTTTCAGGATAAATGGGGCAACTACAGAGAAGAGAGTGGTGAAATCTCTAATACTTAAGCTACTTTCTCATGACCAAGCCCAGACATCCTCATTATAGGCCTACTTCTTCCCTGTTATGTCTTCAGGATAAAGTTAGCTTATCATGTAAAAGCAGCTGCCCACTTCCAATTTAAATCCTCATTCGCTGGCAGCCATTGTCGCTGACGCTAACATGAGCCCAGATGTCAACTTGGGAATAATTCTGGAATCATTTCAGTGTGAGTTTTAGCTAACCACTAATGGTGTTAGTCATGCTTGAGTAAGCCTGAATTAGCAGCAGACTGCTATTCAATGAAAGCACATAAGAGATATGTAAAGGGATAATATGACATTATATGAGGTTCTAGGTCACTGTTAAAAGCTGGTTTGGGAGCATACACAAATTTGCTTAGCTTTTTTCTCTGTCTTGGCTTAAAGTAATTGTTGAGTGTTGCAGACTAAAGTCCATCTCAATCTCATTATATCCAGTGTCAGTCAGCGCTTCAGGCTTGGACCAAAGGGGAGGGGACTGATGATGAAGAGGAGGAGGATGAGACAAGAGAAAGGCAGTCGGGGCAGTGCAGATCTGTGTCAGCATATGTGAAAGAGAGAGTGGGACATAAAGCCTGGGGGTGATGGACTAAGGTTTCACCCTGGGGAATGCACACACACATGGGAAACCAATACAAATACACACTGTGTTCTGCAAGTGTGACTAACTTTAAAGTCTGCAGCACACAGCATGAGAGGGAGCCCGGGTCTGAAATTGAACCCAACAGTAAAATTAGAGAGGCTGTGGTGCATACCTCAGCAGTTCCAAATACCCACGAGCCTTTGGGGGCCAGGCTCAGTACCTCTGAACTTTTTCTTGTTGAGATTTTAAATTTGACTTTGTACTTTGCTTTTCCTTTTGCTCACCCTTGCTATAAAACATATTGTAGCTTAATTTTCATTTTTACATAACGACATGACATTTCATGGACAAATACGTTTTATTCAGTCAGTTACAAATGCTGTATTTTGTTTTATAGTGTTCCCTGACACACCTTTGCCAATGTAAGCTCAGGGTCAATTCAAATTCAAATGTCCTGTTTTCCATGAAGCTAACCCATGTGCATAGACAAACAACTGGAACCTTTGGCACTGGTGCTGTTTTACATTTTCCAGGTTAATCCAGGTTTCTCAAGCCACTGTGCTCTTTGTTTCAGTCCTAAATCCTGGATAAATTGAGAGGGGGGTGTTAGAATCAGTGTCGGGTGTAAAAGCAAATTCAAGTCAACATGAAAAATGCTGTACGGTAGGACGCAGCAAAATATAGTGTAGTCATTAGTCATTGTTTTCTGAATTGTGTCAGGTAATATGCTATCAGCTGTTTTATAGTTGTTTAAATATTAAATATGGCTTAAATTTACAAGTGAGTCTATCAGTCCACAGTCAGTGATGGCCACTTTGTAGCCACAGCTTCCCTGGGGCAGACTGACGGACATGTGGCAACCATATGGCAAAATCTCTCCCACCACCACAAAAATCACCCGTCACACTAACACATTCATACACAGACAAAGAGGCTCTGGCTGGAATTGACACACCAACCCTCCACTTCATGGATGACCTGCCCTAACCCTATATCATAGGCATTGGTATCGGCTCCGATACCACGTCCCTGTAAAGCACTGGTACTCATAAAAAGTTCCCCGATACCATGCACCGATACCACTTTACACTTCAGCGTGTTACAAGAGCAGAGCATAAATGAATGTACTGTAGCACAATTCAACAATCTTCCCAGATTAGCAGCATGTCACAATACAATCTCACTACAATCACCATATCACACACCCCTAACTTCTTGACTAAATGATTCTTAATGAATGAATACTCGACACAAAAACATGCTAATTCCGCATGTGACAGCCCCCACCCTCTATATCACTGTAGCTAATATCTTACCAGCTGAACCAAGCCCAGTCTATAATATTATTTTCTCTACATATCTGTGTCTTCTCACATTCCTTCTTTCTAACTCTACCATTGTCACTCTGCTCTTGTCCTACTGCTTCATCACACCTCAGCCACCATCCCTCTCTGCCTGTCACCTCCCACCACCAGACATCCTCTCTGGGAACAGTCTGCGCCTCTTCCTGTAACTCCTTATCCCCTGCTTCACCTAAAGGACACTGCTGCTAATAACCTTTATACATTCACTACACGTTCATGCCTGCTTCCTCTCAACAGCACGCTTCGCACCTTTTAAAAATAGACGCCTTTATGTAGTTGTTGTAGTCTGGTGGTGTATTCCAAACAAGTGATCAGACGTGTTTTAATAGGTAAGAACAAGAAGCAACGCACTGTGAAATTCCTGATCCCGGGAATTGCATCTTGCAGCTGGTCAGAGGCTGAATGAGTATTCTCTTTGTCTCTGGGTTAGTTATTTTGGGATAGAAAACGGCCTGGTCCTTTTTGCAACCACCATATGTCAGTTCATGCATTTTAATATATCCGTGTTGCAGCATGTCAAAAACAAGACAGCCTCTGAGCTTGTAGACAAGAGAGCAGTCTGAAATAGAGATGTTTGGTGAGGCCACTGTTGACAGAACTCTAAGGGGAAGTTGGAGATTTCAGCAATGCTAGTTCTGCACAATATTTAAAAAAAACATGTGGGATCCAAACATGTTGAGTATTATGATAACGAAATGGTTTTGAACATAATTGCAAAATGTATTCATGTAAATGTCTGGAGGCCAGGGTTACACCAGGACCAAAAAGGTCAAAACTAGGACTAAATCAATGGTTCTCAAACTGTCGTAGGGGTACCAGTGGTGGTATGTGGGCTTTTGTTAGTGGTACTCAGGATTCTTTGCAGTTTTGATTTGGTTTCAGTTAGAGACATTTTATTTCCTGTTTAGTCTGGTGCTGATAATGGTTCTAGTTAGGGTGGCACAATGTATCAAAATTATCATTATTGCAATATCCACACTGCAAAAATCTAAATCGATTAGTTGCATTCACTCTGCATCAGTAAAGCTAGTCTAATTTTTATAAATTTTGTTTTTTATTATTATTCAAGATAACAGCAGTACTTTTTTTTGTATTATGTTTTGTTACCAACTCAATTTTACGTCACTTGTTTGTGTTAAACTCTGACAAGCCCTTTCCCTTCACAATACAGCCTTAGTCGATTAATTGTTCTGCTGGGCTTGACCTTAGTCGACTACAGCCCTAGTTGTAACTAAAGAAATATATTTAAAGTAATCATTTCCTTGGTTCAGTTCTACTTTGGCCTTGTTTTAGCTAGTAAATAAAAGAACTTTCTGTTTAATTGAATTTGCATCACAATATTCCACATGGGTATTGAATATAGTTTACATTGATTAGTTTGATTAGTGATTAGTGACTATATGTCCCTGTTTTGTAATGCTTTTATTATGTTTAGACAATATTCCTTTTGGTTCACTATTCATGCTACCAAATATTTTCTGTTTTCTACTAAACCAACCAAACTAAGCCTAAATAAAGACCAAAGCAGGACATGGTCATTTTCCGCCATTGGAAAGACTATAATAATAACATTTATTTTCTTGTTTGCTGATTTTACAATAACATCGATAGACAAATAATGAAAGAAAGTGCCGCACTGACAGGGATTGAGAGTAAAGTAATGTTGAAAGAGAGAGAGGAGAAGGATGGATGAGTGGGATTAAGCAGGACACCACAGAACAGCTGTCAACATTTAGAGTGATACTCATCAAGATCACTGCGGTCTGTGGCGGCCTGTTATCTAGACATATCAATACAGGTTGAAATCGCTTTAAAGATGTATTCTGTTGTTCTATTCTGCTGTTCTGGGGTGTAAAGTAGGTGGTTTGTAGTCTGCAGAGGCCAGGGGAGGGACGAAAAAGACGTCTATTGGATCAGATAAAGTTCATTTTTATTTTTAATATTTTACATTTTAGGAAACTTATGGACTACACCTTTAAATAATACCTTTTAGATTAGGTAGCTATTTCTCTTCTCTATTTCTCTTTCTGACTTAATGTGTTTGATAGTAAAATATGATGCCTTGATATAGCGTCTATTTAGCATATTTCAAATATTGTGTCACAACAACACTGCCCCGGACTGGATTAAGGTCTTTAGATCTGGCTGCACTCCATTGGATTTGAGTCATTATCACAAAACGAGGTGTGACGTTATCCCTCCAGATCCTACCTAAAAATGAATTCGAAAACTGTAAAATAAAAATTACAAATCACTCAGTGCAGACCTCCGCCAAGGTAGCTAATTTCCCAGTTATGCACTCCTAAAATAAATGGTTCTAAATAGAACCTTCTGTGGAACTGGACACAAAAAATACAAAATAATGTTTTTTTTTTCTTTGTTTCTATAAATGTCAACAATTCAAAATCATTAAAATACAATGAGAGGTTATCAAAACAACAGTAACAACCGTACACAGCAACAACAGTAATAGCCTAATAAAACAATATTGACAATGTAAGGAAAACTTGGAATTAGCTGTTGCAGTACTGCAACTTTGGCTGTCCATGAGATGGAGCCAGAGTTAGTTAGTTAATAAAACTAGTGTCAGGCTCAGACGTCTGTCCCATTCAAGTGAATGAGAAATGCTTTGAGAAAATCCTGGTTCCAGACAGTGATCTGGACCAGTGCCAAAATCCAATCACTTCTTCCTGACCTTCCCTGAAAATTTCATCCAAATCCATTCAGTAGTTTTTGAGTTAAGTCGCTTACAGATGGACAGACACATGGACGCTACTGAAAACATATACAAACATAAATATACTTGCGTTTCTCTCAAGTGCAGTTCTGATAATATTATATATTTGATGTAATTTTGAACTTTAATATTGCTTCTGCTTGTGTGTCTGCAGAACGGCCCATGCCAGGACAAAAAGTGAAGCTGCAGACCAGGCTTCGATCTCTGCTGTGCATGACTCGGAAATCGCCAGATCGGTCGCCAGGGATCTCTCCCCAAACTTCTACCAGCCAGGTATCCCACAATTACAACACAATATCATTTAACTATAAAACTGTGTATAATCTCTCAACGAGGTCTTTCCTGTACACTCCAATTTATGTTTTATATAGTGCTTTTCTCAGAACCTAATGCCCTTTACAAGTGTATTATTCATTTTCACATGAAGGTGGTAAGTAACCCCAATAGCCACAGTTGCCCTGGGACAGAATGACAGGCCCTATTGCCTCTCTTTGACTGCCACCAAACACACCACACTGATGACAGGTTTCAAACAATTATACTTAGGCAATGTGGGTGAAGAGGTTTGCCCAAGGACACGCTGGCAGTATGTAGTAAGAAGGGTCTGAACCACCAACCTTATGATTAGCTGGCAACCTACCTATCTACATTGTTAATCACTATTGCTAGCAATACTAATCAGTTCGGTGTCTCATTTACCCATGTTTTGGATGCTTAGGTAACTGTGAAGAGTTGGTTGAAGGTGCTGTGTTGAGTAATGATGTTTGCACAGTTTTAGTGCTGTTTACACAGACCATGTCTAGTCAGTAATAAGCTTGTTCAGCTGGGACAAAAGCTCACAGATTGCTGTTTCGGGACTGTAACAAAACACTACAGGGGTACTGAGGATGATTTCCAGCATCACAAAAGATAGCTTTGTTTGCATTGGTGCCTACTAAAATGAAACTGTGCTGCATTCTGGACTGGAGCATTGTTTGGGATTTTAAAGGCTCATTGTAACAACTACTGAGATTTTATTGTTCTCCCCTGCAGCGCATTAGTGCTATACAAATACAATATAGGTGCCAATAGTACTGTCCTGATGACTTTTAAGGAAACCCGTTTTTAGACATATTTTGGCTCCACCCCAAAATGTTCTGAAGTCCTTCAAAAGTATAAACTAAACCAGGAATAAATGAGGTCTCAATCTTAACGCATTGCCAAACCAGGACTAAACCAGGTACAAACTATAGGGACAATAGACAATATTTAGAAGGTAGTAAATAAAAATATAAAATAATATGAATGAATGGACCACGTTGCCAGTGGTATCAACATGCCATACCTTTTCTGTTTATGTGTTACATGTTGAAGTATTGCTGTGTAATATATTTAGGTCTATGAGCTTGCTGACCTTGGACTCATGCCAGAAGCTACTAGAAAATAGTGGATGACAAATAGATTGACAATGGGATCCCATTCAAGCATGTCCAGAAACAGGGCCAGAGACATCCAGCATTGGTGTGTCTCTGTTGTGGAAAACAGTGGTCATACCTTATCATCTCCAGGTTCACACAAGTCTGCCCAGCGGACTTTGCCTTATAAGTCACATCATGAAAGAGAGTGAGCAATGTCATAATAATGTGCAGCGCAGGGTGACATCTGAGCTTCAGCATAATGTAAGCATGAGGCCATACAGGCACCTGCCAGTTATCACTTTCTATGCCTTTACTTCGGAGAAGGGGTAGGCAAAAATATATATATTTTCTTTCTTTGTGTGTAGCACATTTAGTCTGATGTATAGAAATGTATGTTGTAAAGAAATAAGAAATACCCTTACATTCTTATTTCATCACTATTATATTAGGCTATATTGAGATTTAATCTCATACTCACCAAAACTTAGGGATTTTTTACTTTTTGGGTGCATTGTGTCAGTCGCTAACAGTGGGAACGGCCACAATAATGGACACTTCCAGTCACTCCGTGGGGTAAACATACCATTCATTACAATAGACAGAATTTTGTTCTGCATTAGCATGAATGAATGTGGTTCTGTGTTTGGTGTTTGGTGGTGGTCAGAGGGGCTGAAGGCGCAGAATGGCAACCACGTCTCTGTCAGTGTGCCCCAGGGCAGCTGTGGCTACACACAATCCAATGTGGATTCTTCACCAACTATTTATGTTTTAATCCAGTCTGGTAGGTTATGCTTTGTTTGCCCATAAACGCTTACCCATATTTGTAGTTTCCTGTGTTGTTGGTGGTGGTATGATTGTCCGGAAGACACTATTCCCTTGTATCCTTTATTTTTCCTTTCATTATTACAACACTCTAGTGTTAATATTTCAAAAGGAAAATATTTGATCAAACAAATCAAAAATGGAAATAATCTCCATACTCCTCTGGGGTAACCCCTGGGCTCTAAAACCCTTGTTGTTTGTAATTGGCATTTCAGACTCATGGCAGATTATCGCCCAGAATAGGAGGGTGCACTTCAAAAGCTACGAGGGGGTCACAGGGAACGGGACTCTGACCTTTATGATTGGTTTACACACAACACCCAGTGGGGAGAGCAGTGAGGTGAGAGGGGAGGGGGGCGGGGCCTGGGGCATGACGTTAATTGGTCTATTTTTGGGCCTGATGCATCTAATGGAGACATAGCTGGAATCCTTGTGCACTGAGAACGGCTCTGTGCAGCCCTACACTGGCCCATACGGAGCAGCTGTCTCTTCCTTCAGCCAAATACAAGGGATCTGAGGGGTGCATGTCTGTAGGGATCTGTCAAGGTACACTAAGGACCAGGTGAGAGGGAAAAACTGTCAACATAAAAAAGAAGGCATAAGCAGGTGGTGTTTTTTATTCATAGCACACGAGGATAGGGGCGTGTAATATGGCTATAAAAGTATCTTTATACGAAGGAACGGCGATCAGCTAATCTGGGAAGCTCAAAACTGAAGCCAACTGAAGCTGTGATAAAATCACAATCGTAATCTTGGCTTAGTAAAATAATAATAGATATAATAGATATTATAGTTTTACCTTACCACTCACCCTTAGACAAGGATAGGGGCTACTGATATTCTAGTTTTGATTTTGAAGGACTAGTAACTATTTCTGCATTAAGAAAAAAAATTTTGATTTGCAATCTTCAACATGGTTATGGGATATATGTTTTGTGATTTAAATTTGTCTACACTTGCTTTCTCTACATTGACACTAATGCTCAGCAAAGTACAATATACACATATCAGGTCTGGTGAATGAACGAATTATTTATTTTTTACAATAAAAACACTAGAGCAACACAAGTCACATTTGAGCACATGTGATGGTGAACTGTAACCGAACAGGAAGACAATGGTTACGCACAACCACAATAGCCGCAGACAAAGGTGACTTATTTGCATGTGCATAATATGTGTGTGTGTGTGTATGTAAGTGGATGTCATCTGAAGAAACAATAACAGCTCCCCTCTGCCCATCTGCCAGCACGAGTAGGAGGACAGAGAAGAATGGAAAAAGCCGCAAATTGAGTCATGAATCTTAAATTTAACAGTGCAAAGAACATGCTGAGATAACAACCCACAGAGCAGCATAATACACACTCTATTAGGCACCAGAATATGAACAAGATAAACCCAGTAATTCAAAGGCTTCCTAATAACATGTACAAGATAGCAAGGATACGTTTATAATTGAATGTAGTTGTATTCTCTTATCATCAAGTTATAGGCTTATATAGTTTTGATGTATTCCTCTGACAGAAATGTGTGCCTATTTTGTCAGGTTGGAGTTTAGTATTAGTTTAGATTACTTAGATTAGTCTGTGCCAGTGTTTTTTTTTTTTTTTACCAGTTTAGTAGTTATGTTTATGTTTTGCCTTTGTATCTTTAGATGTGATAACTGTATATCGTCAGTCTGCCCTACCTCCCCCATCACACATGCCCACTTGTATGGACCCCCTCTCTTTCTACCATTCATATTAAGGTCAAAAGGGCTGTGTGTTTTCTGTGCCACATGTAGGTCTAATAGATGTGTGTGTATTTTGCTAACAGGTCATTGGAGCAGAAAATGTGCCACAGATTAACGCAATGGAAGTTATATGAAAGAAAACAAAGGGTGTGTGCTACTCATTACAAAGATATAAATAGTTTTTTCTTTGTATTTTAGTCAAGTGTATTTTGGTGAGATTGCCCAGGCGGCTCGCTGCTTATTTTCATGTCTGTGTTTGGAAGGCTGCAGACGTAACCCACTTGATCAATGTTCAGATGAAAGAAACACCAGGGCCATTTGGGTAATTGAGTCCTAGAACATGTTCCAGCTGACCTGGCAGAATTCCTTACCGGAGCACTTCTGTAATAAATCTCACTCATCAGGAGAGGATCTGCACATGCTGAAATATCGTCTCAACAATTCTTGTAATTGAGAGTGCTGCCTGATGTTGACGCTGTAAAAATCACAGTATATGACTCAGATGTTGTTTTTGGATTATTACACAGTAAAGTTGTGACTGGTGGTCATTTTACCACTGAGTATTTTAACAATGGCTGGACTGCATCTACAAACAGAGTTAAACACTCAAGGCCAGCACTAGATGTACAGTATATACTGCCCCTATAGACACTGGTACTTTACTTTTTAGTCTAGTATTCATTCATTCAGTCCACAGTCACACTCTAGTGGTAGTAAGCTACCTCGGTCGCCACAGCTGCCCTGGGACTGACCAACAGACTTGGGGCCGTACCTACAGACACCACCATACTAACCTTAGCACTTTCATACACCAGTGTCTGGCCCAAAGGCAGTGTGAGTGGCTCTAGGCTCTAAACATGTTGAGAGAAATTAGTACCCTGCAAGATGTGCTCTCTTCTGCACACAGTGGTGTGATTTAATCTTCAGGTCAAGACTTTTCATTACAGAAAATATGTGGCTGGCTGAACAGAATTACAATAGCCTTACTAGGAAAACAACATATTGATAAATGAACATAGAATATATCCTTGTTGGTGTAGTTTCCAGTCTGAATAAAAACAACTGCAGGAAAAATAATAAATAATGTTTTTTGGATTAATCAGTAAATGGCTGTTTGCTCTTTTCTTGTCTTTGCCATGCAGGGCCGGACTACTTGAAGCAACAGACTAAAGAACCTGTAGAAATCAAAGAGGTCCCAGTCAAAAAGCCGGAAAGGAACCCAAAAGATTCTCCTCATTTTTACCGTAAAGGCACTACTCCCCCGCACTCACCGGTCACCAGTCCAACCGGCACTCCCCCACCCTCGCCTCAGTCCAGCCAAAAAAAGGGTCAGATACCCAACAGCACCAGCCGCAAAATCAGCAAGGACGAGAAAGCATCACGCAAGGTCAGCAAAGATGAGAAGGCTGCTCCAAAACCAAGCAAAGAAGAACGTCCCAGCAGGAAGTTGAGTAAAGAAGAAAGACCAACTGTACTGGATGGTATTGAAAGTAAAGCTAAAGCGCCACAAAAATCTGTCAAAGTCCAACAGCCAGCAGCAGCTCTTCCTCCTCCTTCACAGCCTCCGTCTCTCCCAGTCAACGGGCAGCTCCATGCTGAGTACCATAGTTATTATGTTAAAACGCCATCTAGACTCCCGCCACCCCCGGACCCAGAAGAGGATGTAGATGAAGAGCCCAGTGCCCTGGCCTTGGCACGGATGCCCCCACCAACTCCCAAATCCCTCCTTACACCCGCCCCAAAGACACCCTCTGTACGGGACAGCAAGAGTGACCACAAACTCAGGAAGCAAGATTCCCTCAAGCCAAAGAGCCTCGCTGACACGAAAAAAGCCAGTATGGAGATCACAGAAAATGGAGAAGAAACAGTTAAGTATCAGTTATTAAGGAGGTTTATATTGGTTGTGTAATTGTTGGTAAATATATATAGTATATAATATTTATTCTCTGATTCTCTTTTCAGGGTCCTAACTCAATCCTTGTCGCCATGGTAATGCTGCTGAATATTGGCCTTGCAATTGTATTTGTTCATTTTCTGACATGATGACACAATCTCTGAGGTAAACCCTTTACCTTGTACCCAGACTGGGACACAATCTATTAATGCAGTGACTATATAAAAGCCTGTTGTATGTTGCAGCGAGCACCGTGGCAACTGGTACAGTTGCATCACCGGCCTTGAACATGGCGCCAGTGAGGCACAGGGGTGGCCGCAAGGTGTTTGGGAATCTGCAGATGAGACAAATGGAGGAAGATGGCTTCAACCTGGCATGGGCCATTTTTGAAAAAGGCCAGTCCCATGAATTAGTGCTTTCTTTGGCTCGACTAAAGCTGACGTGTCAAGATCATACAAAAATTTGTAAAAAATGAATAAATAAATAAAAAACTGAACAGGTTTGAAAGAGAGAAGTACCCACACGTGTGCTGATCCAGGCCCTCCTCCACTGCCTCGACAGAGAAAGTGGTGGGCTGATGGACTTTGCTGGAAGAGTACAGAGATGCACTTTTAGATGATGGGAGCAAACAGCTGCCTTTCTATTTTGCCATCTGACGTTTTGATGGGGAGACGTGAGCCTAGCGGTGGAGCAGATGAAGGGTGGGGTACAGTTGCAGTGTGCTGGCGTTTGGGGCAGAGCAGTTTCACTCTCTACAGAAACCTGGCCGTCACAAGCTGTCAGTGCTAGCATGGTCAATAGTCTTAATCTGTTAACTCACTCATCACTGCAGTTTTCTCCAGCTCTGCCTTGTCTAACCCAGGACACATATAATGCACTCCCCATGCATGATACTGGTTCAACATTTGTTTTATTATGTTTTCTTTATTGTTCTAAATGTTGGGTAGCTGCCGTCATTCTCTCATAGAGACAAATAAGATCTGTTCTCAATTAAAAATATTAAGATATTTATTTCTAACAAATTAGTTCATTTTATTGAAGTGCAATGTATGTTTTATTTTTAACTAAAAGTAAATATTTTAATATATTTTGCCAAAAATATCTGTATTATGATGTAAAAGAGATGTCTCACTTATTTTATGGGTCAAATTTTATTTAGAATTGAATTGTAAAGCTGTAAAAGCCAGTTAATTCTGTGAAATATCAAAACAAATGTCTTATTGTTATTTATTGATGAAGGATAAATGTGTCATTGTATTGTTAATACATGCCAATACCATTTGCTTGAATTTATTTCTTTAATTTGCTTTCATCACCACATTGGTTTCATTGCTTTTTAGGCCCAACATTGCTTGCATGCTTGTGAGACTGGGTCAGGACAGTCTTGTGTACAGTGACTTTTTTCAGGTGGCGATGTGTGGTGGAGATTGTGGGGAAGTTGAGAGATGCCTTTATGTCTTTAACAGTGATGCTGTTTACCTCAAAGAAGTGATGAGGAGGGGAATGGGTGGGGTGTAAGAGATGCAACCTTTGTCTTAACTTGGTTAAGTGTTACTCTTTGATTGTTGCTGTCATCATCATCAGAATCGTGCTCTGAACTGGTTGTAGTTTGTTGCAGGTCTGGCATGAAGTTTTTCAGAAACGGGGAATGATGTGGACGACATTGTGCCGTTGCTATAAAGATTATTATTTGAAGTACTTTACTTGTGTAATAAGTACTGTAAACATTGCTCATTATTAAAAAGGGCTTAAATGTGGCTTTGTTTTACTTTGATTAAATTTACTTTGAACTTGACTGTTTAAATTGGGCACCATTTTAGAATAAGTCGTAGATGCAGGCCAATATTTGACATGACTGTGTATTTAATCTCAATTATATGAAATCCAGCTGCTATTGAACTCAATGGCATAATGTAAGAGGATCCACCGTGTTTTTGACCATATGCATCTTTTTTAAATCCCATCTTCACTCCAGAGTAAAACAAAAACAGCCTGTTAATGGGATATTTTCT
This sequence comes from Philypnodon macrostomus, assembly GCA_036025475.1. Lineage (NCBI taxonomy): Eukaryota > Metazoa > Chordata > Actinopteri > Gobiiformes > Eleotridae > Philypnodon > Philypnodon macrostomus. The sequence continues at coordinate 25,849 of JAVQKC010012860.1, forward strand.
GAGATGCAACATTGCATGATGGAGTCTTTATATAAAGATGATTCTATTCTATTTGTATGGATTTTTACAGAGCACAATAAAGAATCTGGTATGAGTTGGTATTTTTCTAACAATTTGCACACCTGTATTTTGACAAGGGATATATGAATATTGTTTGTTATTGATAATGTAATGCACATGGTAATGTTTGACAGTGGAAAATTAAAATACTTTATTGGTCGTAATGTGCGTATGTCCTATATGGGATGTAAAAGAAAAGGGGAATGTTGGAGTAGCTATTATAAGAATATAATGAGGAACTGCTGGTGACTTTTGATATCTCAAGGGTCATGATACCCCATTGATTTGTGCAAAGTCTTTGGAGATGTGTATAACAATAAAGATGTTATGCCTAACTAATACAGTGTCCTGTTTTGGGTCCCCCAGTAAAGATTTACACCTTACAATTTGTTTAGTACTCATGTTTGATTTTTTTTTTTGTACTGTGACACCTCGGTTTGGCCTCTGAACGATGAGAATGACCTCTCTCTGACCTTTTCTTAATGAGGTCCCGAGAGTGAAGGCTGGTGGTGATGGAGGCATGTGCCCTGGTTTGTCTCAGGTCAGTCCGTACTGTTTCCACTGATGGTCAGCCTGGATTAGTCTAGTGTTACAGCAGCAGTGGCACCTGGCTGGAATCTGCAATGCAATGTCATGTACTGGCTCTGCCCTCTGCTCCCTACAACTTGATGAGTTTTGATAAGTTGTCTTCTTAATATAAACTAGCAATAACTCATTTGTATGACAAGCAGTTATATTTATATTGGTGTTTATTCACAATCTGACAGCTAGCTATCACATTACCTTGTTGGTGGCATACAGGAAAAATAGTCTGTTCAGTCTCAAACTTAATCTGGGCCTAAAGTCTTGTCAGTAATCGTGTAGTGTATCACTGTTACTATTCTAATATGGCAAAGCATGCTGGGAAAGATTGTGTTGCACTAGATTTTACTGGATAAATATAAATCCAAACCTTATAAGTGTTTCTAAAAAAAAAAAAAATATTACAGAATTTTCCTCGATGCTGGTGAAGATTTGTTGTGAGTGCAAACCTATCCAGCATTAATATTTCACAACATTTGAGAAATGAAATACAGATGACTGAATTATCTTGCTCTGGTGAACTAGCAGGAGTTGTCACTTGTATAAATGTAACTGTCCGTCTCTCAAATGCAACCCACTTGTACTTCTAAAATTGGATTAAGGCTTGTAAGCAGTGAGTGTCATATCAGTGGCAAGACAGTTTTTCAAAACTGCTGCTAAGACTTCAGCATTAGCCCTATCCGCTTTCCATACCACACATAGCTTAGCTTTAAACACTTTAAGTAGTCTATTTATGCAAATAAACCACAAAACTATCAATCTGCCAGCTAAAGTAAACTAATTTGTGTTTCTGATCATTTCGAGGCACATCTTTATGATTTGTATATATAGTAGTAATATATGATCTATAGCCTACTCTGATAATTGATTTGTGTATATATATATAATAAATCATGTGTGTGGAAAATGATTATAATATGGATATGAAAATTGTTTTGTAAGTTTGCGTATTCCAAACTCTTTTATTTAATTATTTAATTATTAGTAATATAACCATGCCACTATCTTACAGCTATCACAATAGAAAGAACAAATTACATTATAGACTATATACAGTGTACTATACAAAATGGCACAGCTTCATAAATCATCATCTTGTAAAAGGCTAAAAGTGGATTTAACAGTACACCAGCCATTTCTGTCACAGGCTCCTGTGGGCTATGGCAGGTGTGATAGTGGAGGAAGTCAGGTCATGTATGTAGTGTATGGTAGCAGCTGATCCAAACAAATCCAGTTTATCATCAAGTCAAGTACTGTAGAACAATTGCTGCCACACCAATTGTTTTAGAAAAATCAAAACAATATTACATTTTACTTTTAAAATAAGACCTAATCTAAATGTGGTCTACAGAATTGTAGCATAGTGCTGTATGCCCTACGACTGGTCTATTGCCATTACTCTCTTGAATGATCAGGCAGTTAGACCAAATACCTATTGTGTGTCATCGCTGGTAAAATGGCAGTAGCCTCAAATTCATTGTGACAAGCCTTTCTTTTTTTTTTGCCCAAAGCAATTCTTCTCCTGTGGTGACTTCAGTTCTGACCTGGTTTCACTCAAAGAGCTATTGTGAAGTTCATGATTTTCTCTATAGACATTTCACTGGCTGAGTGGTAAAGGGGGGTACAATAAGTATTGGAAATGTATACTGTCTAAATCATAATAATAACATGATAATATTGCACAGACAAGCCTGGACAAATGCCTTGTTAACAAGTTAACATGTAACACTCACAAGGTATCTCTTCTGGATCTTATCACATGACAAGGCAAGTGTGTTTTCATTTTATGTGTTTGTAAGCGCGTAAAGGCCCACAGCAGCCCCTAAAATAGAGCTGGGAGCAGCTGCAGTGGGGTGGGTCATATCAGACAGACATCAAAGCCACTGCCACTGCCCACTTGCTCTGATCATAAGTACTAATAGTGTAATGGGGACTGAAGGTCACTGATTGTTTTGCTTGTGTGCACATATCTAATCTCTCAACAGAGACAAACAGAACTTTCCCAAAAACACAGTACTGGCATGGTTAAACCTGAAATTGCTCCAGGAATAAATATGACAAGGCGTTAACTTCGTTCATGTCAACACTGACCACTGTTGTAGCACAGTCAATAAACATGTCTCTCAAGAGCAAACAAGCTTGTGTCCTTTGACCTCTGTACAGAGATGATATGGTGAATATCCAACCAATTACATAAAATAGAAAACTTTGATTATACATACTAACTCCATTCCTATTTTTTTTTAGAGCACTCGGTCTATTATAGCTTCTCAGGACTGTGGGCTACTCCCTGTGCCAGAGGGCTCAGATAGCCTAACTGAATTTGAAAGCCTCACATTTCAACAGTCATCACTTTTCATGAAAGAACACAAGAAAGTATTAGCGCAAAGTTACATGACTCCAGAACGCCAAGTTTGCTTTTTAGAAAGTCTTTAAAGTTGTTACAGTTAATGATCAAATACAGTTTTATAGTTTGAGTTAGGCTACTTACATATAAACATAACCTACTATTGCCCACACCTTTGTGTATATTGTTTTTTTTTTTCTTTTTAACAAAGAATTACAATCTACAATCCGGATATGGGATTGCAAAATATGTCCGATATCAGATCAGCACCTGTTCTTCCTTGTCACAACCATTGGTCAACGAGACGATAAAACAAACCTGTGCTGTGAGCCTGACACACAGGCGCCATCTACAGGACTAAAAATCAAAACTTCACAATAAAGTACAAGACGTGAACAACATTAAATATAAAATTATTAATACAACATCCGTATAGCCATTCCTCATTCAAACATTCTAATGGTCAATATGCCAATATATTGGGAATAGATAGTATAATTATAGCCTATACGATTATTGAAACATTATAGAATACTGTTAAGATATGGTAGACTATATGAAATCAGAGGGTATGAAATGAACATAATAGTAATTGCTATGATAAATTATTTAACAACAAACGGATTATTTTCTTTCATTACAGCTGTCTCTACGGAAGGAATTTATCACGGACACCGAGGTACTTCCGGACACCGACTCCAACAGCCGGAGCTAACGTCGGCTAAAACGCAGCCTCTTCTTTAGTCTTCTGTGGTTTGGTAAGAAATAATCTGTCGGTTTGTTTTGTATTGTTCGTGTGTTTAACATAGTCAACAGTTATTTCCCAGTATTAAGATCAAATCTGCGTTTTAATCGCGTTTTCGGAAATGCTAACAACTTAACGCTAGCTGTTTCTACCCTGTCTCTGACAAGCCCGACAAATGTGCCTTGAACAAAACAATAGTTGACACATTTTTAACTGAGTGAAGTCTTTTGTGTAGAGTCAAAATAATTAATCATTAGATCATGTAGATGTAATAATGACGAGATATGTCTCCTAGAGTGTTGTGTTGGCTGTATCTTGCTATTGCTGAAAACAGAGCGGACTAACTACTGCGCTACAGATTGTTTTAATACAATCTTAATATTACAGGATTTGTTTTGCTTGACATGGCGTACGGTTCCACAAGGATATAGATAATTAATAAATGAATGGCTATCTGGTAACTATTTTGTGGTTGATGTTCTGTCATTTATGTTTTCATGATCTTCTCGGGACATTACAGAACACTGACAAAGCATGGGTAAGTCGACAAATAATATCAGTCTTTATCAAATTAAATATAATAATGAATGTTATCATATTTGAACAGCTGTTTTCCTTCAGAATGGGCACATTTGGTCATATACTGTATGTGGAATCCAACTAACATTTGTCCTACAGCTGTTAAAAGTCATATTTTTTTTGCAGATGGTGACGAGAGAACTTATGGTGGCTGTGAAGGGCCAGATGCCATGTATGTTAAGTTGATTTCTTCAGATGGCCATGAATTCATTGTGAAACGTGAACATGCGCTGACCTCTGGGACTATCAAAGCCATGCTGAGTGGACCAGGTAAGAAATAATACCTGACCCTGGCCTTTTTGGAATATTTTAAGTGTTTCGTTCACTCAGTGCATTGAAAGCTTGCATCTAGCTATATACAGTATAGAATGTTTATGCACACATTATTTCTGCAGGTCAGTTTGCTGAAAATGAAACCAATGAAGTGAACTTCAGAGAGATACCCTCCCATGTCCTCTCTAAGGTGTGCATGTATTTTACCTACAAGGTCCGTTACACCAACAGCTCAACAGAAATCCCAGAATTCCCCATTGCCCCGGAGATTGCACTGGAGCTGCTCATGGCTGCAAACTTTTTGGATTGTTAAAATTGCCATCATTATGTAGCTGTTTGAAACCATTTTAGCTTTTTTGAGTATTTAACTTGGTTTGCATGTACACATAAAACACAAATCTGTCACAATTATTTTGTTTTGTTGTCATTTGTGTTTGACTTTCTGTCATAGTTTTTTAGTATTAAATCATTTCATTTTATGGAACGTATGGACAGGCTGCATTGATGTCCTGGAATGTGAAAATGACACCCCATATGAATAAAAACATATTGAGTGAGCAATTTAAAAACGTGTTACATTACTGCTTTTTATGTCTGTTTTATTGTAATAGAGCATGGAATATTTAAAATGTTAAAATAAGTGTTTGACACATATTCACCATAATTCAGTGACTGTCGATAATGTGGTTACATTTTATCTATATCCTGTATTGACAAAATTAAAACCAATATGGTATTTTATCCTTGTTCACGACCATATTTGTTGTTTTGTTTGTGTCAGTGTTCAACGTTGCGCTATAGTATTACTTTTCTGCAACGCCAATTCAATGAATCCCGGTCATGACTATCTTTTAAAAAGAAATTGAGTAAGACTTCCAGTGTGTTTTGGGTGTTGACGGTCGGTGGGCGGATTGTTGTCGTCTGTCGAAACGGCGTGAGTCACGTGACTGGTTGACGTACAGCTCCGTTCTTCGCTGATGCAGGGGGTTTCCATCATGGCGTCGATGCAGGTAAGATACATTTGACAGCGAACACATATGTACGATCATTAAAACACAGGTTGTAGTATCAAGAAATGTCATTCGTCATTTTATTTAAATACACGCTTTTATTCGTCGTCATGCCGTTGTGAACACAAATGCAACGTTATATGAACCAAGTTGTCAACAGTTAGCTCTCGCTGTTTGCTAGCCCATCATCACCAGCACCAAGACAACCTTAGCACTAATACTCGCTTCCTGTTACTGATCTGGCGTAGGTTTGTAGTGTGTGTATTGTATAATTTAGTAAAACGTTATACGATTATTGTTTATTTTAGATGATGCCGATGTTGTTTTATTTAATTGTCCGAATTTGGAAAGCTAGCTTACGTGCGCAGATTGGCTAGTTTCTGTTTCCTCTAATAAAACGAACAGGTGCAACGCCAGAGTTAAGTAAAAACGAATTATTTGCTGCATTTAGCCATTGTGCAGCCACTAAAACACAACCGAAATGTAGAAACTTAACTTGTTAGTTATGACGTTATTTCTAAAACGTCTTCATTTCAGATACACAGATCGACAATGATTGGCAATTAGACTAGCGTTAATTGTAGCAAGTGTAGTTCAGTCAGCTATTTACCAGATAGGAATTGTCTTCATTTACTCGTCTTATTTATTAACTAACCAGTATTTAGGATGATACTATTTTATAACGATAAAGGTGGGTTTTCTACTCTCCTCAAACATTATATTGTTTATTTATACAATAATGAATACTTTAAATTTAAATGTTTACTTGTGCCATATTTCTATGAACAGAAACGGTTACAAAAGGAATTACTAGCCCTGCAAAATGATCCACCCCCAGGAATGACACTCAACGAAAAAAGTGTACAAAATACAATAACACAGTAAGTAAGACCTTTTCTTAAAAATGCATTTGAACTACAAAATTGTGAACATGAGAGATGTTAACAAGAGGCTGTAGGAAACACTCTGGTAACATCCAGAATGGCTATTGAGAGGAAGAATTGGGTCATTTCAGAGTGACTGGCAGCTCACGCCCTATAGTAAAGTCACTATTGCACCGTGTCACTAATCATTCTAATAAAGTATTAATCAGCTGGCTTGCACTAGTTGCACTAGACTTAGATATCAAGAAGCAGACACTGCTTGGTTGACATTTCTGTCTGGGATTCGTGTGTCCTTTAAACACACTGCATTAATGATGTTTTGTAACAATTAAGTCTCATAAATGTAGTTACACGTGTTACCCCTAACTCTACAGTGATGTCAAAACAGTATCCACCTCTAAATATAGATGCTGTTGTTTGGTCAGAAGATTTGAGGAAAGTTGTGTTTTACATAATATGTCTCCTAACCAGTCTAGCTGGCTTTTCTGTAGCACCAGAATCCCTGGTTTTGATGTAATGGGAAGGTGTGTTGATCTCGTTCACATGTAGAATGGTCAAGTTTGTTTTTGCTCTTTGGATGACAGCTAGTGCCATTCATGTATGTCCTCCATGACATTCTGTGATCCTTATCCGGTCATAAAAAAAAACAAGCATGCGGCTGCAGATAAAAGTGGTCATTTTTTTGGTTGATAGCTTTTGTTGACTGATCTGTGTATCGAGTCTCTGTACTGTTAGTTGATTACAGCATTGCATGAGTTTATAATATCTACAGCAATATATATATATATATATTTACTGCTAAATAGCTATTAGTATTGTTGACTGGATCATATACTTGTCAAGTCAAGGGAATTTGAGTATGTTATGTATACAGTAATTCTGTATGTGTATGTTCTCAGTGTATTAGGGGTATAGGATGATGAATCAGGTATAGCTCACAGAATATATGCCTCAGTCAGCCCCAGAGAAAAATAGGAAGGTCATACCTCCAGGCATTACAGTGACCTCCTAGATAAACCTAAATGCTAAACTGCCAAAGGCTGAATATGAGACATAAATGTGTATGAACCTAAATAACGGATCACCAGTCACTTGGTGTTCATTTTAGAGGAATATAGGTCAGAGATTGTGAGGCTGCCATCATACTATTCCTTTTCTTTATGATTAGACGTCAAGAGATTTATGTTGGATCTGATGTACAATTTATATTATATAATATATAGTAGCTCATGATTGAAATGAAGCAGTCAAAATAGATTTGTTCCTCTATGATCAATAAAGTATCAGTTTTGCTAAACCATGACCCACTGTGGTGTTAAATATCCCGGAAATGATTCAGACGAAAAGCTTTTGATTACAAAATAACTGTAGTAATGCACTGTTGGTGACCAGTTTTACTGTATAGCAAATTATAACTGCTTATAATAATATTTTTTATATTAAAACATTTTACTTGTAAGGCATACAATATATATCCTGATACAATTTTCTAACAGAATTTAATATCTATGTTTTACATGTATTTTACAGGTGGATTGTAGATATGGAAGGAGCCCCTGGCACACTATATGAAGGAGAAAAATTCCAGCTGCTTTTCAAATTTAGTAGTCGTTATCCTTTTGATTCACCTCAGGTACGCAGAATACTTCACTATGGTGTAATCAATCATCTCAAATGGTGTGCTTACTGTTTAAAGACAACAGCAGGCAGAGGTAGCTAGCATTTCTAAATAAAGTCAAACACTATCAATAAAATATGGGCATGAAACACACTTGTGTTTTCACTGGATTTAATATGAGCACAGAAAAGCTCAGGCACCAGTTGAAGTCTGGTTTGACAGGATACATTTAACTGAAAATCCTAATTCACTTACCGAAGGACAACACAAATGCCACCAGTCTTAATATACAAATAAGTTGTATACCACATTGTTTACACTGCAGTTTTATGTAAATAATATAAACTGTTCTGTTGCCTTGAAACGCTGTGTGTATCGCTCCTGTCACAACCCCTCTCAAATCCAATGTTGCACTCTTCCTGGAGGCCTGGTGCCAAACGTTGGTCTATTTCTTATTATTAATCACTTTACTCGTATAATATCACATATCACCAGGATTCTTTACGATCTTCTATCCACGCTTGACTCTTGGCTAGTGAGTTGTTGGACCTTTTAGTACTTGTCATTTTAGGTTTACTTTTTCTTTTTGCTTTCTCTGAACTGCAGCTTTATTCATTCAGAACACTCACTCACCCCACCCAGGCCTCTCTGTCCTAATCCTAGAGCCCCATGTCAAAGCTTACACAGCCAGAGCTTATACTGCAAGTCAGATTATTAAAAAGAACGAAAATTGGTCAGGCTCAGAATAAGTCTAACTTTTTTCATTCATAGTAGAAAATAATTTTTAGTCTTTACTATGAAATCTTTCTGGAGTTTGTCTTTTTACAATCAAAACCTAAGGTCTAACCCTTTATGCATTTTTTTTTTCTTGAAACTGACTCCTGCTCCTTTTTTGGGGGGAATTCTAATAATCTACTTCTTCCTTGTACTTGTTATTGCAGGTAATGTTCACAGGAGAGAATATACCTGTCCATCCACATGTCTATAGTAATGGCCACATCTGTCTATCTATTCTAACGGAGGATTGGTCGCCAGCTCTCTCGGTGCAATCAGTTTGTCTTAGCATTATCAGCATGTTGTCCAGCTGCAAAGAAAAGGTAGGGGCTTGTCAAATATAGATTGCAAATATAAATATACTTATCTTGCGTAAACTATATGCTGCGTTCCAGACAACTCGCACATTTCCGACCTCCAACTTGAAAAAACGGCAGTTGCGATCTGAGCTCCGACTTGCGAAGTCGGAGGAGATCCGAGTACCCCGACTTCGCTGAGCTGTTGTCAAGTGACGTCATATCTTAGTGTACATGCTAAAAAATAAAAGAACTACTTCATAAACCTAATGAATCTGTTTATCGGCTATAGTCTATATTGTTCATTTACAACACATTCTGTATTTCTCTGTACGCTATTAAATGAGCTACCCGCTAATGTGTTAGTTGACATATGAGATATTTCACTAGAAGGGTTTAAAGTGGGGAAAGTCCAACCTCCCAGTTGTCTGGAATGCAGCGCTTGACCATTTTAAAATGTTTGTCTTTCTTAGTAGAAATATTTTAGCATGTTTAAATTTTTTGACATTTGGTGGCTAATGCTAAATTCTTCAATTGAAAATGTATTACAGTCCGCGTCACGTTTGCCCCATTCTCGAATTGAGCATTCTGTTTACAAATATTTAAAACGGTCTATTTGTGACTTTGTGATTTCCTCCATGCAGAGACGGCCACCGGACAATTCCTTTTATGTAAGAACATGTAACAAAAATCCAAAGAAGACAAAATGGTGGTATCATGGTAAGCATTTCTCTCAGGAATATGTTCAAAGATTGCACTATTACTAATGCTGTTCTTTGCCTTCACAGACGACACGTGCTAATGTACAAACTCTAATATAATTTAAGGAGTCCTACTGAACTACATAATGCACTTTTTAATCATTCAGTCTTTGAACTCTGACCGTCGACTGGAACAGTGGACACCATGCGCTGGATGCTTTTGACTGCATTTCTCTATGGCCGGACGGATGCATGTTTTGGTCTGTTCTACAATAATGGAACATTTAAATGCACCCAAAATGGCAGCAATGGAGGATTCATAGTGAGAAATTATTATTCTTGTTTTAAGATTATTCTTGTTAGTTTTTTGTTGCAGTCTAAGGTCCGTGTGTTGTGCAATAATAACTGATGGATGCATGCTTGGGCCTACAAAGAGAAATCCAAATTGAATTGTTTTCTGGGAGGGATCTCACCACTGTCTTCGTCCCAAGAAAATAGTTCATCTGTTGTTTTTAATTTATTTTTTTAGAAAACAATTATTATATGCACTGTGAAAGTATATAGTGAAAGGCACTATAAGATCATTATTCCTACCTTGCAGTTGCACTGTACGAAGTCCTCCACTCAGTTTTGTGAGTTAAGTTTGTAACGTTCATCTTCCAACTCGAGAACCAATCGCTGTATGTCCCGCTGTTGGACAGAATGTGGGTACAGATGGGAGCCGAGTTGATGATACAGCTCTTAGTCAGAAGATAACCTCACAGTTGAACTTGCGTCGTGTTCACAAAATCTTACTGCAGCGTCTCTTCCATTTTAAGAATGTTTGTTAAAGAAATAATCGTCACAAGATCCATTTTTACACTAATTTCATGCTTTAATTCTTTAGGGTCTTGATTTGAAATGTTTTGTACTGTAACTAGCTGAAAAAGGAGTTTGGGTGTGTTTAAATGGGTCAGTATGATTTTTATTTTATTATTTTAGTTGTGTGTGTTTTGAGTTCAGGATGGTAATGAATGACTAAAAGAAGAGTCACAATGATGAGGCTTTTGTAATTCTCCCCTGGTCAGAGTTTTGGCTCAGGTACTTTTTTCAATAAATAGATCACCTCTTTAAAAAAAAAAAAAAAAAAGATATAGAAATTCAGATATTTTGAATTTACCTATATTTTCACCAAAAGAGACTGTTATAACACGTCTAAAACTATTGTGTGTATATATAAGTCTATAATTTGTTGGGACTATGTAAATGAAATTAGCAGAGGATGCATTTAATTTATAGCAGAATGATACTGTAATAGGAGTGCTTTCAGTGGTCGCTAATTTGGACGTGTATAGTCATCGTCAAACAATTATACCGTAAAATCAAAAAAAGGTTTAGTCGTTTTTTTTGGTGGGGGTGCATGCGATTTATTAAACCCTGCTTTTTGTTATTGGCATTGGACATAGTGACGGCTAATATTTGTCTTTCCATAATATTGCTCATGGTTCGTGGAATGGATATTGCAAACCTCACATCTGGAGGCTGTGTGGCTCTTGGTCATTTTGGGCTGTATGTAATCACTCCATTCCTAAAGAGTTTATCACCATCCAGTTTAAGATATACTTGAATTTTACCATCTTATATATATATATATTATTATTTTTTTTTCTTTCTAGGAGCTATTATGAGTTTTAATGAATGAACTTGAGAGTGAATGCAATGATACTCTAGACTGCAGAGGAGATTACTACAACAGCACAGAGCTATAATTTAAAGACATCTATTTAACCATTTATTTTTTATTAGCTTCATGGAAACAGTCTGTCTGCTGTCACTGTGCTGTGAGGAAAGAGATTGGGGTACATAAGGCCTTCACTTTATGGCAGTAGTTTAGTTTGGTTTTGGAGGGAATAAAAAGCTTGAGTGAAGATGTTACAACTGGTTTGATTGTGTCATGTTTTTTTTTTATTATTTTTGGTGTAGTTTAAACTCTTCTTACCATGCAGGTTGTGAGTGATCAACACTAATGAGGGTGTGTTTTATTTATATTATTTGACATGTGTTTTGGGATGTGCAAGCTCCATGTAATAGGTGCCTGTTCATTTTCATAATCAATAATAAAAGCAAAGATTCACTTTTATTCAATACTGGTTTGGCTTCATTGAAACAGATATGTTTTGCTGTTATGCGTCTTTAGCATAGAAATATTTTATAGCCTGGTTCTAGTGTTTAATCTAGTGTCATGTTATTAAATATTTAGGTCTCAAAATAACTGAAGATTGAAACTATATTCACCCTTCCCAAATATTTGGAAATACTACTCGGTTTATTCACTGGTGGGAGAATTGTAATTTAAGATGGCCTATTGTAAGTACACTGTGAAAGTAATAAGGCACATATTGAATGTTTTGCTCTATCATGGCCTGCAGAGCATATCCTTACAAGAAGGCACAATGTTTCGCCCATGTACTGTCCTTGAAACAAAGACATGATGTGTTGTTATGAAGTACAGTGACTATGATTGGATGGTCAGTGATTCTCAAACGTTTAACATCAAGTAGCTACCGCGTAAGATTTTTCCATATTACTGTGCCATTTTGTTGGACTAAATTGAGACTAAATCAGAAAACTATATCTAAACTGGGAAAAGGTATACGAGGTAAGTAGATTTTGGTTTGACAGAAAATGTACAATTTACAAAATGTGGTTTATTGGCGCCATCTGTTGGTCATATTATAATGTCTTCCAAAACAGATTACCTCTTAATATTTTGAGTGAATTAAGTTAGTTTTGTTCTGACCTATTCTATTTATTATTCCCTTAATAGTTGCGTTTCTTGCATTACAATTTTATTATTGTCAGGAAAATGTTAAAGAACTAGAATATTCACATATAATTAAATCTAAAAGGTGGAACGACATGTAAAAATGTAAGACGGTTAGTATAATTTTGTTTTTTTAATCAAATAAAGTTACTTACACTGCTGTTGTGGGGAGGCATTGTAGGACGGAACCATTGGTGTAAGCGCAGGGGTGTGTTAGTCATTCAACAAACAAACCTTGCTCTAACGTTGCATAGGCAAGAGGTACATTATTTAACACATAGGGGGAAGGCGCAGAGTTAAAAGCTATACATAATGCGACCCCAGATTGTATATATTGGGGGTAAATTTCAGTAGCTTGTATGTCGAATAAGGTGGTCTGCCCCCACTTCCATCCACTTCTCTTTAGTGTTTGCCAATGTTGGAGGTGTAACTGGGGTCTGGCCCTGGACTAAGGTAAAAATGCTGTTAAATGTCGTCTGTTAGTAGTCGTATAGTCACTTGGGTAGTTGCCACACAGTTGTCAATGGCTCTATGATGTTGCGTGTGTCTGAAATGGCCCAGGCAGTGGTGGAGGATGGGGCCGAATGGAGATGCTAGCAAAGGGGTATTCGGCCGTGCAGCCATGATGAGCTTTAACCGGCTAAACTAGCGTAGCTGGATGTGGCTAAATATTTTATAGACATAATACGACTGTTCAGTGACAATTTTCTCATTGCATACATAATTACTCGATATTTCGGGTTGGTTTTGGCAGCTGACATGCAGTAAAGAAAGCGTTGGTTTGTTGCTGTCGTTAGCTTTATGCTAAGCACACTCGGTTCTGTGTATGTTCAGGGGGCACGGGGCTGCAGACAGTCCGATCGTTTCATATTTCTGAGCAGCTAACACTTTTCGGATTGCTCATTTGTAGTGTCCCACAGACTGTCACTGCGAGAAAAATTAAAAAGAGTCGCCTGTGTTTGAATAAGCAATGCACAGCAGCACTTAATTCCAAACCATTAAAAGGAGAAAAAATAAGATAATACATTACTTGGCATTGATCGTGCCGTTTATATTGAAAATAAAATCTGTCATTTTTGTCGGCCATTATTATATTTTTTGTATTGCCAGATTGTTTACCTTCACCTTTGCACCCATCACTTCATGTTAAAGTCATAGTAAAAAAGTCAAATAAATTCACAATTAGTATTTAGTTGCTTGAAAGAAAAATTAAATAAATGAAATGTAATAATTTCAATATAATATAAATAGTAGTAGTATGTGGATGAGCACTGCTGATGAAAATAATGCATATATTTCTTTTTATGTTTGAAAAATGTGAGTGAATTTGGCAGATTATCACTCTGAATTCTGTACCTTTTTATTGTGTCTGTATACATCCTAGCTTCACATAAAACATAATCACATCCACTGTCTTCGGGCCATCACAGGATTGCTTTTTCTGGACAGCTTAGCAACAGTAACATGAGCAAAGCTACTTCAAATAAAGGGTCATTGTCTGTGTGTATTAGCCTTTGAGTCAGAATGTGAGATAGGCCCAGGGCCACTCAGTTTGAAGTCTGTCCTAGCCTTCCTCTCTACTGTATGATGAAACCGAACTGCTTCAAATCACATATATGTATGGTTGCATTCAGAATAAGCAGATATAATTGTGTTGTTTTCTTAGCGCTATGAACTATATACATGATTTCAGCAAATACTTTTGTGTATATCTAGGAAGAGCATGGCTCAAGTGAAAGTACAGACCTCAGCAGCACCCCTGGCTGGCCCTGGCCTTTCTGCTGCAGCTCCTGCAGTGGCCATGGCCAGCCCTGGATCTCTGAGTCTGCAGCAGCCCTCTGTCAACGGCACAGGCCCAGCCCCAGCTCCCACATCCGGCTGCCCTGCTCCTGCAGGCGGATATGGGGACACCCCTGTGTCTGCTTCATCACCAGGTATACTCCATAATATCATCCCACAAACTTAATTTTATCATCGCCAAAGTCACCAATGGATTAATGTGGATTATGGGCCTTTCAATTAAAGAATGCATGTAATGTCAAAAAGATACAAATACATATTGCATTATTATATCCAATGTTATAATCTTTATATAACTTCTGCCTCTTAATGCAGCTTCTAGGAGTTTATTAGAACTAGCTCTGCTGAAACACTGTAGTATTAGACTGTAGTTGTACATTATATGTTGATGTTGTCATTCTCTGTGATCAGGCCCACCCCAGGAAAACATGGCAAACCCTAAAGAGAAAACTCCAATGTGTTTGGTGAATGAGTTAGCCCGTTTCAACAGGATCCAGCCACAGTATAAGCTGCTCAATGAGAGAGGCCCTGCACATGCTAAGGTATTGCTTTAGTGATTATTTCTCCCAGTTAGGAAATGTATCTTATGGTAAAATTGTCTTGGTGTAACCGTTGTTGTAGATCTTCACAGTTCAGCTGACTCTTGGGGAGCAGGTTTGGGAAGCCGAGGGCACCAGCATTAAAAAGGCCCAGCACTCCACTGCTGCCAAAGCCCTGACTGAGAGTGTGCTTCCCAGGCCAGCTCCACGCTCTCCAAAAGTGGACATCAACAGCAACCCAGGTACTGCCACCACAGGACCAAAGAACAGTCAGTCCAAATGATTGTCATTGGTGACTAGATCATATTTATTTGTTTGTATGTATATAGTAGATGTGTATTTGTGTGTGTATGTATGTGTGTCTATAACAACAATATTAGTATTGTTTAACTACAATGCAATCCAGTTTGGAGTATAAGACAGTGATTGTTTTT
Organism: Philypnodon macrostomus; assembly: GCA_036025475.1. Lineage (NCBI taxonomy): Eukaryota > Metazoa > Chordata > Actinopteri > Gobiiformes > Eleotridae > Philypnodon > Philypnodon macrostomus. Next base: position 41,294 of record JAVQKC010012860.1, read on the forward strand.
GGTATAATCAATACATTTGTTTTCTACTTCTACAGGCAGTATAACACCCACAGTAGAGCTGAATGGCCTGGCCATGAAGAGAGGGGAGCCAGCTATCTACCGGCCTTTGGATCCTAAGCCCATGCCCAACTACAGAGCAAACTATAACTTCAGAGGGATGTTCAACCAAAGGTAAACACTCTTCACAGATCTACAGTCTGAACATCACTATCATCTGTATTGAAATGGAGAGCTACAGCAGTTAGACTTGGGACTGCGGTGGTCTTGAAGTTTTTCCAGTGGCCTCAAACAGCATTGTTTCTTTGATCCCCCCGCCTTAGATGTGTTTCAGACTCGGACACTGCGCCCCATATGTTCTCTGATAAAACTAATGAAACATGTTGCCCTCGTGGCATCCTTTTACTCTCAGTCACTGTCAGCTTTCTTGTTTCCTTTTGACTTTGTGTCTGCTTTACTGGAGCCATTCAGCCATTTCACCAAAGCAATAAAAATGTCACAGAGTTGCAATTAATGATGTGCTCTCAGTAAGTGATGCTACATTACTTAGATGGGTGGATAGGGTGGAATCTAGAGGTGTTTGAAGTTATTCATCAGAGGTGACTGGCCAGTGGAGTGTGGGAATCCCTTCATCATTCCTGCTCTGCAAGAAATACATGGATCTGGCTATTTCAAAGTGAGAGTCTAATGTAAATATTTTTTTCCAGAAAATGTATTTTGTTCTAGTTGTCATATATATTTTGACAGCAAATTATTTAAATTCTTGCAGTTTGAAAAGAGAAGAGTTATACGGCTCTGGGGAGACGCCAGTTGAAACGCACCAATTTTTATTAGGTTTGACATGCGCTATACCACTGATTACCTCTAGGTGGCAGTATTTCCTTATTTCATAGCCCCTGTCTGTTGACTTAAAGTATTGAGCACCCATTTTGTAACATCTGTTCAGGAATTTAAGTTTCCGGCTGTGAATATAATGTATTCCGTTTTTTGATATGGCTATTATAAGCCTATTTTATTTTTTTACTTTATTATTTATTTTTATTTTTTTTACATAATCTATGGCCCCTGAAAGTCTCAAGGCATTCCTTTTTGGTTACAAAATGTGTACATATTTGACAGAAAAATGTGTTGACAATGCCAGAAAATTCTCTTGCAGTGTTGGATAAGTGTGTCTAGTCAGCAGCAGACAGTCTAGCATCTGGCTCACATCTTCTTCTATTTGATCCGTGCAGGAACAAACAGGGGGTGCAAGACAAATGTCTGCGGGGTAGAGGGGTAAATCTGTTTTCCAGCATCTGTCTGTCAATGTCATCTGTCACTCTGATGGTTTTTGTGACAGTAAATATGCTGCTAGTGCTATGTGTGTCTCTGTGTGTGCACACCAGAGACACTCAAAACACTTACTCTCCCAAGGTCATTCATGTTTTCACAAGGTCTTTCTTTTAGTGTGGTCAAGGCTTTTATTAATGAAAGTGAATATGAATTCTCTTCGTTAGATGACTGAATATGTGCCGGAGTGACGGGCTTATGTCCACAATCAGTCACCCTAATGATGCTGCGGCGAAAGGAAGGTTTCCATATATCCCATGTCCTTACCTATTATGATGAATAAGAGTGATCCAGAGTCATGTTGATGGAGAATCCTACCATTAAAAGGGCAGCCTGGCTCTGATCCATCAGTGCACTAATCACCACCACGACCAGTATTGATTCATTCAGAAAGTGCCCTGATGAGAAAATACAGCGATAATATGAAAAGTGCATTTATCCGTGTCTTAATATATCTTATTTATGGCGAAGGGTCTTGGCATAATTTCCGACCATCCGAGACTACGCTTAAATCAGGCTGCCCTAATGCAGGGACATTGTTCATTCCCAAATACTGATTCGCTTCATTTTTTCTAACTGATTCACTCAATGACGGAGCTGCTGTGAAACATAGTTAGGAAATTAAGCCCAAATGATTCACAGGCATTACCAGAGAATAAGGAAAATATTTGGGTTATCAAGATATGGAGTTACATCAACTCTCACCTCTTGGACAATGCCCGACTCCTGTGTTATCATTGGAGCACCTGTTTGCATTGACTCATCGCGGACTCCTCCAAATCAGGCCGCCCCGTTCTGAGGTTTCCTCCTGGTCTCTACGGAGGGAATACATTGTGCATTGTGTCAAAGGAAGCGATTCATGATAGGACTTTCCCTGTTGGAGCAAGACTAGTCTGAAGCCACCCACTGTCTGTTCACAGATTTGGTTATTACAGTATAGCCTTTGCAAGAATAGTGGGCTCAATATTTCTTAATGAGGTGGTATTTACAGTTAGAGGTGATCATTACTAACTCAAAAACAAATTGCCGGATCACTTTAAAATTTACAGTTCCATATCATGAATTTTGGCACAGTGATACGGGCTAGTGTATATTTAATATAAATGCAAATTACAGAGGTCAGATAAAGAATGCCTCAATAGCGCCCCCATGTTTTTGACTCCTATGGGATTCTGGACAAACTTACTTTGGCAGAGAACAATGAAACTTGGTACAGGGATTCTCCACAGTGTACCCAACATAAAATATTACAATGGCCCCACCCTACAACAAACAGGAAGTCAGCCATTTTGGATTGAAATTGGGAAGACAGCCCGATTATGCTCAAACCTGAAACACCTAATTACCCCCTGGCCCTGAACACATGATGCCAGTTACCTCTATAGCGCCCCCTATAGACTGAGAATAATGTAGTTTTTCAGGAAAAAAAAACATCAAAAACAAAACACTGATTGTGTGAGCAATGAAAGACATGGATTTATTGTTTATTATTACGATCCTTTACAGCCAGCTAATCTGTCTGGGGTCCTGCAACTTCAAACCATACACCATACAATCAATCATGTATATACAGTATAACACAACAAATACAGATACAAACAGTTACACTTGCAGGCTGTCACTTATACTGCATGATATATATGTATATATACATTTGCTGCCCATGTCCAGTTTCTATCTAAATAAACTGATTACTTGATATTGCTTTGAATGCATGTATGATGCTGATAATGCAACATATTATACATAATATTTTTTTGTTTATTTTTTCTGTGTTCTGTTAATGGCTTGGACAGGTGCATCTGTGCATTCAGCCTGCTCATATTGTCATCTTTATGTGTGTTTGACAGAGATCCACGTCCCTGGAGGTGCCTATGACAGCCCACAAGTCTGCATCTGATGTACAGAGGAGCAGGCTCAGCCCTAATCCGGTTTGTACAAGGAGAGAGAAGCGCTCCCAGAGCATCCCGGCTGCTTCCTCTGCTAACCCTTACACAGACACGCTCCCAGGATGCCCTCAGAGCCTGCAGGCAGCAGCTACTGATAAGGTAACACTCGAAGAGGAAAGTGAGGCTGTCAGAAACAATAGAGATTTTAAAGTTAGCGTGTGATTTTTTTCCTATCTTACTGTCATCTTTCCAGAGAAGCCATATTACCAAAACTATTGACTGCAGGCAAACACTTTTTATAATAATCTTAACAACATATCTAGCAGCTGTGGGGATTGGACCATACAGCAGCAGGTGTTTTTTATCACAACACATTTCCAAATATTAAAGATGCCCTCCAGTGATTCTCAACAAACACACTTTCTCAAACAGTTTACTTGGCTTTACACAAGGATAGATGCAGTGAATTTCAAGTTCAGTGTAATTTCAACTTGACTTTGAAAACATATATTTGTTTGTGCCGAGATAGTATATCTTGAATTTTCAGATTTTTGTTATATATCTCATAATGCCTCATATGAATTAATGATGGACAAAAAAAAATGTGAATGAATATATGTTTTGATAGCACACCATTGTGGACTCCAGACAGAGGAGGGCTTCAGATGGGGTGCTGTGTGTGGTCAAAGAGACTTCATCAGCCTTGCCTCCTGCCAGAACACACCGCTCCCCTTTACTCACCTACAAGACTGAAGCAGGTTTAGATTGTCTCTTAACTTTCAGTTACGTAATATACTGTATCTTTGTAAAGGTATTCTTTTTCAATTTATTTAATTATTATTTTTGACAGACCAGTCCTGCACAATTGTAAGTGAAGGCTTGGATGTTCGGACCAACGAGAGAAGCACTGTTTCACACGGTGTCACGAGGGAGGCCCAGAAGAGCGCAGGGAGGCCAAAAGTGCCAGTGGTTTGTTTGGAGCGTCTCAAAATCCTTGTGTCTCAAATCCCTCCACATGGACGGAGACAGAGCGACCCTTTACCTGCCAGTAGAACCAAGGAAGTCTGGGTAGCTGAAGTATGCCTTGTTTTTGCACATATGTTCATCCGTTTGTTCATTCTATTCATGCTTACGGTTAGGGATGCACGGATATATCGGCTCAACATCGGTATACAATTTTGACTAATATCGGTATCGGCCTGTACAGATGACTGATGTTAACCTGTTGTTCAAAAAGGATAACTTCTAATATTTAGGGTCAGAAACAGACAGAGAAGTAAAGATTTACATCAAAATGAAGTAAAACTAATATTTATGGATTCATAAATACATTTAAAGCAGATGTAGACGGTTACAAAAGACATAACCTACTCAAACATGGTTACAAAATATCAGTATTGGATTGGTATCGGCCAAATTGGTAATTGAAATATCGGTATCAGCCAAGAAATGTCATATCGGTGCATCACTACTTACAGTACAAAACAAATACAAAACATACATACAGACTACTTGTATATGAAAACACTATATACTTCATATGTCATTTTTAAGTAAAACCTTTTTATCCCATTTTGTTCAAGTTAAGTTAAAGATGTATTACATTTTTGTAGTTTGAACAAATGATATTCAGAATTGTGTTTGTATTACCTTATTATTATTTAGAAAGCCTCACACACTGAGATTTGCTTCTGTTTTTTATTGTAAACACAGGCAGCAGTTGGCAAAGGCTTTGAGTCCCCGAGGACCACCTACTCACTCTCAACTCCAAAGCAAAACTGCAATCAGTCAAACTCTGTTTCAAACAACAGTGATTTCAACCATCAAGGCCATCAAGAACCACTCAAATACATGCCAGAAAGTTACTGCACTCAAGACTTTGATCCCACATCAGATGTAGATACCAATATTATTCAGATTGATCCACAACTGAACTCTGACAACTCAAATGTGGAGTCTTCATCTGATGCTGAAGTTGAATGTTTGACCAACGAGAAATCAATGGCTGCTGATGAAGAGGAGTTATGCCAAGAAACAGACGTCATTGGAGATTCAGAGCTTAGTCTAGAATATGAAGGTGAATTGGACAATGCAGAAAGATCTGAAGATGCAGATATAGTAGAAGGGGGGCTAGGCAACCAAGTTCAATATGAGGAGGCGGAGTCAGTTTCAGACGCTGGCTCAGAGCAGGGTCTAGATTCCCAGTGCTCTGTAGGGTCAGATTTGGAGGTGGATTCAGATGTCGAAACAATAAACGATGATCCCCAGCCACTAAGATCAGACCTGGAAGATGACCCACACATTGGTCCAGGTGAGAGGCCCCTGTTGATTGCCAACCCAGTCCTTCAGGAGGGGGAAGAGGATGTCCAGAGCGAACAGGACAATGCGGAGATAGAGAGTGAAGACTTCTGTGCTGTTTGTATGATCGGAGGAGAGCTGCTTTGTTGTGACCGCTGTCCAAAAGTCTACCATCTGTCGTGTCATATTCCGTCCCTGCTAAGCTTCCCATCGTAAGCTTCATTTTAGCTACTCCGTTTGTCACTGATTTTGTTTAACATATGCATATTTTATAATTTTTAACATATGTTTTTCTTGTTCAGGGGAGACTGGGTATGCAGCGTGTGCAGAGATGTGGAGCAGCCAGAGGTTGAGTATGACTGTGAGAATGAAAGGAGGACTGGTGGCCACACCATGCCCCTAGGGCTGTCTGCATGTGACCAGAGGGTAGGACATTATTAGAACTTGGATAAAATATAGTCATCAATATAATTGTATTATAATGTCATGTTCTGCATTTGTTTTTAGAAATGTGAACAACTGACTCTTCTTATACTGAGTAATGTGCTGAGTGCACCCTTCCATGAACCAGTCAGCCCACTTGTAAGTATTCTCATACAAATAACTTTATACACATATATAAAGACAAGATTATACATATGTAAAGACAATACTATAAAATATGATTTTTAATAAAAGAGGCCAAATTGTGTATTTGCTTTGCAGTTAGCAGCATTACATTTGACCAAACCTAGCAGCATTACATTTGACCAAACCTAGTAAACCATAATATAATGGGCTAACCTAACTGCCGTCACCATAACAACCTTTAATCAGGTCATCACGTACATCACATCAGGCCTAAACTTACGTTTAGAGAAACTTCAGACACAGTACTAACTTTATGTTTTTATCTTGTGTGTTTTACTGCAGGCCCGTCATTATTACCAGATCATTAAGAGACCTATGGACCTGTCTGTAATCAGAGCCAAACTCAACAAGAGGAACAGCAAACATTACAACTCTCCAGACCAGTTTGTGGCTGATGTCTATCTCATGTTCAGAAACTGTGCAAAGTTTAACTATGTGAGTTATATTAGTAATGTTTTGTCTGCTAATCATTTAAGAAGTGTGATCTGACAACCCCTTTTATATAATTGCAGCCAGACTCTGAGGTGGCCCAAGCTGGTCGAAGCCTGGAGGCCTTTTTTGACTCAAAACTGAAAGAAGTTTTCCCAGACATAGCGTACCCTGCAGTGGAGGCAGACTCAGACAGTGATGAGTACGATGAAGCCTATAGGTGTGCAGAGGGCGGGTTCCCCTGGCCCGACAGGAGGGAGCAGTGCCACAGGAAGAGGAAGAGAAGACACTCGCTGAAGTCCAGGAGACAGTATTTCTGAGTAAAGGTTACAATAGTTAACCTTTGGGTTCACAGAGGACCAAAATAAAAAGGTCTAATCAAAGAAAAATGTATGTATTGAGCTTAAAACGTCTAAAGAAACTCACAAAGCAACAAATAGAGAATCAGGTCTAAGCCAGTACTAAATCAAGTCTAAATCACAAAATAAACCAGTAATTAACCAGGACTAAACTGTGTCCAACACTACCACCACATCATTAAGCGTACAATGTTCAGACATGGCAGAATGGCTCCAGTATTTTTCTTCACTTCAAATACAGTATGCTCAAGTGTGTTTTGTAATCACAATACTGCCCTCAGCTGGTGGTTAAGCATAATGCAACAGTACTTCCAATCATACATGTATGACAATATTTTAGAGGTCTCAGGATGAACATATTTCAATAAGAGAATACAAGACTGAAAAACAAAAACCTGACGTTCTCTGTACTTTTTGTATAATATTCTGTTGCATGAGATTTACTTTAACCTCTTCTACATCTTTTTTATGATTGAATAGAAAGTAATAGCTCTTTAATTATTGTTTTAAGGGCCCATTATAATCTGCATTTAACTATAGCTGCTATTAATCTTTAAAGCTCATATTATAGTCATTTGGACCTTAATTTTTTTAAAATTCATTTTTAGCTTGTAACGACTATGTAAATTATAATAATAATTTTAGATATGCATTTTTTAAATTTGTTTTTAAGAACAGCCGTCAACATTCATTTGAACTGCAAATTAGTGCATACAGATTATTTACTATGTCTGTATTTCAAACCTTGATCTTTGAATGTAATATATGGATTATAGTTAATTACAACAGGAATGCTTGTATGAAAAATAGAGCAATTGTGTTTTCCCTCCCTGTATATAAATGGTGGTTTCTAGTAGCTTCCTATGCATTTCTGTGTATTTGCTTCCTTTGTAGACATTGCTTTTGCTGTAATAGTTTTAACGAAGACTGATGAACAGAAGAATTGTTTCATATGAAAATTTCTTGGCTGGCCTTTTTTTACTTACTGTAGCCACAATAAACATATCATAATAACACAAAGATTTGTTTGTAATGTATCTTTATTGTCTGCATTCCATTTATTTGAACAATTATTATGCACTGAATCACTTTCTGTGTTTTCTTCCTGTTTTTTTGGCTGATTTGTGATCACCTCTGAACATAAGTAGTACTCTTTCAGTGACACCTTTAACGGTTTGAGCTTTTAACAAACTTTACCAGACTGCTGCTCACCATTTGTACAGTTTCATCCTTTTTATGAAACACATCTGTCTTATGATGGAGGACCTTAAGTATCGAGCAGACACAGAGGCTCCAAAATCAATGGCTGAGCTCATCAATAATGTTGAGAAAACCTTGAAGTCTAAGGATCTAAATCAGTTACAGTAAAGAATCTGGTCAAACATGTCTGGAACAGCCTTTAGTGGTCAATAAAAATCTGTAGCCTTTCACATAAAACATTAAATAAGATAAAGCCAATATGAATTTGAGTGTGAGGGGATCAATGTTGGATCAATTATTGGATGCAATGAGTTAAACTTAGGTGGGTCAATTTTACTAACTAATGCAATTACAATACTGTACACTAGATGGAGGCAAAGACCAAACAAACTCGAGAATGAACCCAAAGAATCCGCATCATGTTAATAGCTATGGTTAATAATAATGTTATGAACCCGTTTTTACTGCAAACCCAGTCTCTCTAAAACTCAAAATGAAATGCACCTAATATATTGAAGCAGTTGTTACTCGTTACTGCAGCTGATATACACTACATTGTAGGCTTGTGGCCACTGTGCAACATTAGGTGGGAATATAAGAGAGTGGTAAGAGTCTCTTCATGTACTTTCCCTGAAATGAATTTGTTCTTGTTTCTGCTGTGGCCTACATTTTTTGACGTCTGCCCTCATAGCTTCCCAAGGCTGCGACCAGCAAAGGGCAGAGATTAGCTCTCACCAGGATTAAACCAATAAGAAAATTTGAATTTGTGCCCCTTATCTCACAGTAACATGTGGTGTGCTCTAAGCAAATGGCAGAATTTGATCTTTTTGCTTCCTTTTGGCAAAGCCTGTTTTCATGCCAATAGACTCTTATCAAACGTGGTCACTGAAGACAGAGGGGATTCTTTAAGGCCCTCAGAAGACTTGTTTACAGGGACAGCGCATGCATTCGTTGATTGCTAAAGCCGAGACAGGACCTGCTTTGTCAAGTCATTTAGTGAACTAACTATCAGGTAAGTGTACAGCTAATGACTTCATGTTAATATGTTACGTTTAGACCATATAGGACTTAATCTCTTTGCATAATATTAGGATTCACCTCATAACTGGGTGTAGTAGATGGCCTCTATATTTGCATTCTAAACATGCAATTTCTTGCCTCATCAGGTAATGTAATTCCGCGGTTCATTAGCACTGTGAGGTTTATCATTTGTCATCAAAGCCAAGCTGTCAATAAACGATTAAGCTTCACATGAAGAAAATGTAATGTTTATGCTAAAGCGAGACAGGCAGAAGTGTACATTTTAATTGGAGTTTGTAAGACTTTGTTTTAGCTTAATTTTCTGTCTTTATTTGAATGGCAGCTAGTTACAGCCTGGAGGTGCTGTCATTAGAGAGCTGCTTAAGCCTAATTAATCTAACTTTTGTAAAAGCAAACAAAGTTTTGTTGAAAGTATTAACAGGCTGATATGAATACCTAAATCAGTCTGTCATTGGCTGAGTTATGAAACTGAAAGGTTTCACTCAAGCCTAGATTAACCTGTGCTGCTTTTGTTTATTATACATTTGTAAAGTAAAATATGGTGTTATGTGGCAATATTTAATTTAGTCATTTCATACACTTATCATTTATTCACTGTTCATTTTCTGTTTCACGAGCAGGAATGGTTGTCTGGCAGAATGATGAGAGTGGAGGCAGGTCTATGCTTGACTTGCTCTTAACCATTGTCTGTAAGTACTTTCTGTTGAAACTGGAGAGGAGGCCTGCTCAGTGTAACATGTGGACGACTGCCAGATGCCTGGTTACAGTAAGTGCATGCTCATATTTCACCCTCAGCATGTTCTCCCTGTGTTACCGTGGGTACTCTTCGGGTACGCTGGCTTCCTCCTACCATCCAAAGACATGCTATGGAAACTGGGAACTATTGTGGGTGTGTGGGAGTGAATTGTGTGTTTCAATGTTAGCCCTGCAACTGATTGACCACTGTCTGGATTTTACCCCACCCAAGGCGGCCTATAGGTGCTGGGATAGGCTCTCGGGATCCGCCACCCCCACCAGGAAAAAGCAGAAGATTCATGGTTTTGAACAAATGCAAACTAAAAACTAAAATGTAGTTTAAGATCGCAACAAACTAATTCATGTGTCCAAAAATGATGGCGTCACAAAGCTTCCTGTGCCATGAGTCTTATTGGCCAGCCTTCTCTTGAGTGATACACTTATCACATGCCTCTGTCTTTCATAAATGAGCTGTGATTGAAGTGATTGGAATTTCCAGAGGCTGTCACAATCGTTTTGATGGAGAAATAGACTGAGTATAATGGGAACGACAGGCCTGTTATGAGAGGCCTGTCAGGGCTAAAATAATGCATCAGAGTGAAGAGGTTAAAGACACTGCTTCCGTGTTAATAATTAATTGCTGTGCGTGTGGTGGATCCACTTCATCGCTCCTAGTCATCACTTGGTAATTGCTTTACATTTAATTTGGCTTTGGAGACTGTTTTTCAAGCTGGGTAAATTGTGCTTAAAGTTGTCATAGACAGCTGATAAAAAATAACAAGTTTGGAGAAATAAACAGTCAGCATCTTTACGCTTTTGCATTTGGGGTATAGTACCATGCGTTTTATTTAGGTTTGAAGATACGCTGTTCAGTAAATAACTGTCAAAAAATGTCATTTATTTAGTTTACTCTTAGCTGTTCACGGAATGCAAAGTCAGAAGTCAAAGTCAGAAACATCAAAACCATGTGACCACACTGCATTCAAAAATCCTCCAGGTTTTTCCCATCATTTGTCACAATGGGAAGATACCGTATACTTTCGGGGCATTTCAGACTCTTGGGGAAAAAAAAATCTGCTTTTTACAAAACTTCTGTAGAGGATGCAATCTTCACAGAATGCATTGAAATGTACGGGTTCTTCCATACATACAGATCTCTACAATGTGCTCTGTTTACACCGAAGGAAGATCAAACTTTACTTAGTGGGTGCACAGGCCTTCTTCTTTGGGGAATTTGACTGTTCCATTTGCCAAATCCAAAGCAGTCGGTGCTCAGCCTTGCATGCACACAGATAATGATCAAGTTAATTAGACTGGAGATTGAATGAACTGCAGCAGCAACTTAATCATTTGTAACTTGATTAGAAATACTATATTCTGCAGCACCACTGACCAACAAAACATCTAAAGCTTAGGAAGTTTTCCCTCCAAATGAGAAACTGCAGTTTTGTGTTTTGGGACGTTTTTCTCTCATCATCACATTTTTGAACATTCTCAACGATGTTTATCAGAGCTACCAGAAATGTACCGTGGTAGAATAAAAGACCAGAGACAGGATCTGAGAATTAGCATTAGCTATGAACTCTACATGCAGTACAGCCGTCGTAACCGTTGTGTGTTAGTTTGCATTGTCCCTGTCAAATAAATAGATAAATAAATAAACCTTCAATGTCATTCCATGATCCCCTGACAAAAATGTGTTTATTATGTTTAGTTTGTGTATTTGATCAAAACTTTGAACGTATAGAAGACATGAGCTTGATGCTTAAAGTCCACATGAGCCATTGCAATTTGATTTGATGTTGTCAAGCCAGTGTTTACTTACTTACACTGTAGAACTTAACTCGCCTGTTTCAAGCCCAAAGTATCTTGAATATGATAGCAGAAATAATAATAAGAAAATGCATGAATGAATGGATATTATTGAAAATGTGAGGTGTTACTATGATGTTACTGCACATCTAGCACACACACGGGTTGCAGACCATGCACTGTATACGTCTAATTTTTCATAAATACTAGCTTTTTAGATACTGCCTCCTTTATAGTGCACCGTTAAACAGGAAAAATTTGAATGTTTTTTTTTTTTTTTTAACAAACTACGAGCTATAACAGCATGTTGCATACACTGATAAGTCAAAGCAGGTACTGTGAGCAACAAATCTCGACTGTGGAATAAATGGTGTGTTTTCTCTCCTTGTGTCTCTCATGAACACAAACACACTGCAGCAACAGCATGTGATAAAAGAAAGTGTCAAAGCAGCACATAAATGACAGTAATATTACTTTTCTTTGTTTACTTCTTGCTTCTGTAATACTGTGATATCGCTTTGCAAATATGTGCACACATAAAGCCTTGGCTTCATTGTTTGTTGTGAGGCTCTATTCTTGTTTTCTGACAAAAACACTCTAAACAAAGGATTTAATATTGGTCCAGACACTACTGTACATCTAAATCTTGTTTGTCTCACTGGCTGTCCTCCACCTTCTGTAGGTGTGTGGATTACTGCTGAAGACAGATCGAAAATACAAGGGCACTTTGTAGAACTTTTACCACTTTGGACAGATTGGATACACATTAGCATTACAGGAATGAAGGTAATTTTAAATCCTTATATAATTGACACACTCTTGTTTGTTTAAAAAGGTAGAAAATTGTGTTGATTTGATTTGTTCCGTTGTGTATTTGATGAGCTGGGCGTGTGTCCTGCATTAATGAGTAAGAGCAGATTTAACAACTGGCATACAAATGTGCGAGATGTTTTTGGTCTTTTATGCTTTATTTAATTAGACAGTAATACATTGTGCTCGGTTAAATGTTGGTTAGCTTCATGCAAATGATTGGTCATGTTTACAGTGATGTGATGAGCCCACACTGCGGCTTTACTACATTACAGAGACATAACATTCAAACACAAACACATGTGTTTTTAAAAGATAAGACGTCTCATTTATTTAGTGCCACTGTATATTTTAAATAAATTACTGTAAATTAATTTACAAGATTTTTCCCCCTTCACAGTCAGTCCAGACCTGTGTGCTGAATGTGGACCTTGCCAACTGTATGTCAGCTAATCAGCTACTAGAAAATCCCTGGATTACAGTAAGGCACTAATTCTTCCAGCTGCATTCATTAAATTTAGCGACGAGTCACAAGATTGTGCTTTGTTCACAGGGTGACTCTTCTGCAATGCCATCCATGCTGCTTCCACAGAGCCAGTGAGTTAGACACCTTAAAGTGTCTCAAATCAACTCTAATATAATAGGTCTTCTATTCTAAATTAATAAAAATAACTATAATCCATGTAGGTCATTCTGTGTTTTTGTGTGTTTAGTGGCAATGTATTATTTTTATTTTTATTTTCTCTTAATAGAAGCTATCCGTTTCTTAGTGTTAAATATAAATATGTCCTTCTCCGTTTAGGTCTGACATTTTTTATCTACTACTTGTTTGCCTTTCTCTCCAATTTCCACTAGATGGTGCCAGATTTGCCTGTTTACTTCTCTCATGGGTTGGTAGTGTTCTAAATGATTATAGTCCATTATTGACTACTGACCAGATGTCACATAAAGACAGAATGTATTGTACTTAAAGTACACAATAGTAAGGGAATGTCAGCAAAACGAAAACTATGGGACAGTAATCATTATTTGCTTGAGTCAAAAGTTTACTCATTTGTTAACTTCATTTATTATAAAAATCCTAACATTAGATTTTAGTGGGTGTCTTGGGTAAATATGTGAATAATGTTATCAGCCAGATTCATGTGGTTCACTCACACAGTGCCAGGTGTTTTTATTTTTAAATTTTTTAAATTTTTAAATTTTAATATATTTATAGTTTTTCTCTCAATAAACAATCACAGAATTCACTTAAAGTTGAACGTTGTAGCATAATGTCATCATTGTCATTTCTTTGTTAAAAATACACACATATTATTGTTTCTGGGACAGTCAAAATACATTTTTAACCAAGAAATGACAATAATGACATTATGCTATTTATTTATTTTATTATATAATGTTTTATATAATGTTAAGTCATGACATAACAAAAAATAGCACACAATTAGTGCAGGAAAAATGTTGAACCCAACTATAAGCAATAAGGATTCTCTTTTTTCCCCCCTGACCTCTCAATTTCAAAGTAGCCTGTATGCAGTGAGTGCACCCACACAGTGTCAAAACAGAAAACTGTCACACAGCCTGGTTACGCTCTGTGCAGACACGGGTCTAATCTCGTTTGGAGGCCACTGAAAGCACTAGGAGCTACTTTGAGGGCACTGCCATTCAAGCACAGGTTTTTTTCCGCTGTAAAGAGAATAATCCCCAGCATAGATACAACATTAAAGTAGTCAAGCATAACATACAGAGGCTGAATTTCAAATCCACCTATTTGCATCTCGAAGTGAATGAGTGCCAACAATGGGGCCCCACGCTTCTATTGCACTGCACTGTTGTGTATGTGCATGTCTTAAATCTGTTTCCTCAAAGCTTTTATATACCATCTCACTATAACACACAGACAGTATGTATAATGGTTGTGAATGTTTTACAGCCAGTGAAAATAAACAAATCATCTTCATGGCTCAAAGACTGCACCTTTACTGACATATGCAGATGGTTTGCTCATAAGCTGGAAGGCTGCATGCTTGAATCCTATCAAACAACTCATTGAAAACAACAAACAATTATATGTGTTTATAACATGTGATCACACCTGCCCCAAAATGGGGATGGGCCCGTGGAGGGACTGTATGGTGGCTAGTTTAGGGGCGTGAATTTGGGACAAAGCGTGGAAGGCCGAGGAAATTAGAAAATCCTTTGAGATGGAACCAGGGATGAGCTCCCCCCTGTGTTTACCCCTGAAACACACCCCTCTCTTTCCTCCAGCGGTGCTCTGGCAGATGGGAGTGTGGGCGGGTGGCTCGACAGGCTGGGACGGATTAAAAAACTCTCCCCGATTTTGGATCCTGAAGACTGTCGCTGTGGCAGAGGTAGGGGAGAGGGCCTAGTAGGGGGTTCACTAAAGAGGTAAAGATACTTCCCCTCTCCTGCCGATCACCAACCTTTAGCATCTCCAGAGCTAAGAAGCTAAGGGGGGGCGATGTTGCAATGCCCTTAATACTTTTTAATTAATCAGCTCATCTGGAGAGGCCTGATACCTGCAGATGTAGCGCCCTTCCCTCCTCCCCTTACCCCGAACAACATTCAATCCGCACTGGGCTATGGTGGTGTGTGACATTGTGGTAATGAGGTAACAGGGCTACAATGTCATGGAAATGTTGCAGAGACGTTATCGGCAGTAGCTCATCACACACGCTGATGTTCCTGATCCCCTTCAATGTTAAAGTTCCGTTTGCCATAAACACCAATGTTATACAGACGTATATGACCAAATGGCAGGAGCATGATGCCTCTATTTCCAGAGAAGAAGGAGGAGGCCCCACTTCAAGTAAACATTCAAAACAGATGGCAATTTCAAAGCAAACCTCATCAATCTTTGTCAACACTAACCCCCTTTTGAAAAACTAGCACTTATTTGGAATATTTGCAATTATAATACATAGCCCAGCCTCATTTGAATAAAACATTAATTAGAGAACACACTGGAGTAAATACCTCTTTTATAAGTCCTTGTTAAAAGTGAGAAGTCTCGGCTATGGTTGGGTGGTGTGTTACTATACAGTGATATCTAATCCCCAGTTACTTCACATAATGACATTACTATACCTGTTTTAATGGAGAGGTGGTTGTTTTTCTAGCAATTTTCTGCTACAGTAGATTTTGAATATATTCATAATATTTAATTTATTGCTCTCTGAATACACGGGGCAGTCAGACTAATCAACGCCATGTGTGGGCTTCTTTGAGAGAGAGCCTTCTCTTTTGCAACAAGCTGAGCGATAGACATGCTCTTGTGGTTATGTTGAGATAATGTCCAGAGTTTAATTGTAATTTCAGATGATTGGGAATTAACCGCTTCATCCCTACACACCAAATTCATGTGTGTGAAATGATGACTCAAAAAACAGAAATGAATGATTCATCATCCTCCTCTGGACCCACCACCCGCGGGAGGTACCATAAAAGGCTGGTGCAATGTGGATCGGGCAGTGGTCGAAGGCGGGAGTTCCCTGCTTAGACTGCTGCCTCCGTGACCCGGTTTCGGACAAGCGGAAGAATTTTTGGGGAATTCCTCTTTGAAATGGAATCAGAGAAAATTCTTAGTTGGGTTAAACAATACATGGAAAGATTATTGTTTTTAATGTTGCAATGCAGCAAAATCGAAATCCAGATTGCACTATATGGCAATATTGTTATGGTTCTTTGACAGAGATCAACGCTTTGTATTTATTCATAAATTCAAATTGAACTGAAATTTGACTGTGTGTATGTTTAATCAAGAAGCTCTTTTCTGTCACAGTCACCATATTGCAATATTCAACAGTCACCTGACATGTCTAATATCATGCACCACTCTTAGACGTAATGAACAACAGAACGGTCATTTGACACATTTATTCCAAGCACTTAATTTTCTCTCCTCATTGGTCGGGTGGAGCATAGCTAAAGTGATTTCCCTCCTGCTGCTCGAGCTGACCACAGGTTTGAGAAACACCTGAAGAGCAGAAAAAATAATCATGTCGGAATATAGTCTTTACAGTTGAGCATTCATTACAGTTGGTTAAAAATGCAGGCTGGTATTAGTCGGTCAATTTAGAAATCAAACTTTGAAGGGTCATGATACGGGGTCACAGTCAAGTAAATAATGGGAATAATAATGGGCCAGAAAACCCCAAAGCGGACACGCATCAAAATACAGCTCAGTGCAAAGAGATAAAAATTCATCAGGTAGAAAATAAAATGCCATAATAATCATTACAACTAGAGAGGCAGGGAACAACAAAGATTCACAATGACATGTATGGTATAAAGTTCATACAATTAAGGATGACCATAAAGAGTAAAAAATACCTTTACTAATTGAGGTAATTTGAACTAATTGGTCGTTGTCTATTGCAATTAATGGTGTAGTCTATTGCCACTACAGGCCATCCACTCTAGTTTCTCTTTTAATGTTTTGTTTTATGTGTATTTGGTTCTAGTTTAGTGGTAAACATTTCACTGAAAGCAAAGCAGAAACAGTTTGTGATCAAATAGGAATATTTAATTTGTTTAGGATGAATAGTCTCGAGGGGTGTTTTGGAAGTTTTTTTTCCACAAAGAAGCAAGAACAATAGTTTATGAGCAGTGGGAACTTCATTTGCTGCATTAACACGCTTGGAGACACTAGAGTTAACATGATTTCAGATTCTCTTTGAGAGACTGGATTATTCTCACAACACATTTGCACATTTTCTCTTCACAAAGCTCGCACTAATAGCCGTGGTTTTGGAGTATAAGTAAATGCATCTACATTAAATATGAATAAACACATCATGATGAAACAATTAGGCAATGGTCTTCTGTGTAGAGGGATTATTTAGATGCCTAAAAATATGCAATAACAAAAACAAAGCTGAGTTTATGATACACAAATGAGCTTCTGAGAGGAGCAGGATGGAATTGGTAAGGTCGGTTCTGCTCACAAACTCACACAAGCTCTCCTCTAAGTTATTTTAGTTAATAAAGTTGAGCAAGGCCGAGGTGGTGTGGATGTCCTGATGACAGCAGGATATGGACTGTGGTTTCCCCCAGCCCTTTCACCACTAAGGAGCCAGACTGGACTTCTCAGTCTCAGCTTCTGTGCATTATTGTCCATTATCACACCGTGGTCCGTGTGTAAGGTGACAGTGCTGCTCTGATGGAGAGGCGACTGGGGGACCTCAAATGCAATAACATATTATTAGCTTTTTTCACAGCTCCACTGAGTTGGATTTACACTGGATATCCAGAGACCTGAAAGGGCAGCCCACTGTCACTGCGGCGGCCAGTAGCAGAGCAATTGCCAGAGATACACAGGTGTGTGAGGCCTGTAGCCATGCACCCACGCAAGCCACACACAGAGTGTGTTGGTATGTCTATGATCAGAGGCAGGCTTTTTCCAATTAGCCTTATTCTGCTGCCATAGGTGTATGTATCATGCTGGGTTGGTCTAGGTTCAGACAGAAACATTGATAGATTAGATAAATGATATATTCAAATCTTACATTGCATATAAACGAGAGCGCCTCTCATGGGCAACTCCTGTTTGATGCGTGTCACTTGTGTCCTTGGTAATGTTAACAGCGTCCCCGGTGACGGATGCCTCTGGTCCCAGCCCTGTTTATAAAACAGTCCCAACTTCGTTAAGGGACAATAACATCAGCCAGGCTCAATAGTGACATTTTGCTGACATGCAGATTGCCTCCTCTCAATCTTTTTTATGTAAAATACTGATGTGCTAGTCACATATGGAAAGATGAACTTTGGGAGAATCAATGGTATTGATGAATCATAGATCATACAAGTCAACAAGACTGACAACACTGGAGTTAATTCATTGCATGAAGAGGGTCAATATTAAATTGTAATCATAATCAGACAAAGTGAGTTATGTATAATCAATAGTGCAATTATGATAGGACGTAGGATGCGTCCTTGCAATAGAGACAATGCAAGCATATAAATAGGCTGCATTGTGTTTAATACAACAAGGTCCTCACATATTAACCCTCATTTATAAGACTATAACTGTCAGTGTAACAATATATCACGTTGGCACTATCATAACAACACAACTGCGAGGCTGTATGGTTGCCAATCTACAAAATAGAAAGGGCCTCAAGGTCTTACGAGTAAACTTTATATGATAATAATGGATTTGGAACTCCTACATTTAGGCAAAATAAGTGTCAAGCCCGAGGATACAATGATACATACAGGTTAGAGCAGGAATTGTCTCTAAAAGGCAATAACCAGAGTCACAATAAATGCTGTACACTACATAGTTAACTCTATATAGAGTATACGATGATAAGTCTGTATCTGAAAGTCCCCATCGGTCCACATTGTATGAGGCACAGACCCCAAGGCCCTGCACATTCCATTAACAGTTCAACTCGGATAAAGGTTATACTCCTACCACCATTATACGTGTCTGTCCTTCATTGTGTTGTCTTTCATTCATTGGCTTTTGTTGATTAGCCATAATGAGGCGCCCTGCTATAGACCAAGACCAGCCCTCACTTCAGTAAGGTGAGGTAGATTAAAAAATCCACACAGGCAACCATCAGAAGAGGTCAGCTCGAATCAGATAGAAGGGCTTTCTCGCGTCTGGCAGCCGACACTTTCAAATGTTAATGGATAGGGGCGAACAAAGTTGAAGTGGGACTGAAAATGCTAATTGTCCCTAATTCATGTAAATAGCTTTCCTAATGGAGGAATTAAGCATTTTAAATATGCAATTGGAGGCAATCAGTCCTTTCATTTGGTGGGGTGGCACAGGTGTAGTGGATTGAAATTCATCTTTCACACGGGGCGGCTCATTTGTCATTTGGCGGTGTTCAGGCATGGATGACGGGGACGAAGAGAGGTCTTTCTGCACTCATACGTACAGATATAGCAAGGGCTGAAACACTTTGCACAACACATTAGTGCCTCTGTGCTGTTGACCATATCAAGATAGAGGCAAAAGCAATTAGCACTGGTCAAATCGATAGCAGCAAACACTGAGGAAATATAGCAGCCTACAGAAGCCATTCACTTAAATATTTATAAAGATAGACTGTTTTTCTTTCTGTATTTTTAATAAACATAGGGAGGATATAGGGGGTACAGAGCCTTTGCGGTGAGCGGAGCATGGAGTCGACAGCTCTGACTTATTATTCTGATCATCTCAAACAGACAATAAAGTAGGAGGTCATGTTCACTGTGTAATAACATGGTGCGCTCTGACCAGACACACAGGGAAACACACACACACAACAGTCTATGGGCCATGAATCAAATGGGCAATACATTGTTTCAGAAAATGACTTATTGGTCGATATGAACGGTTTACTGTGTCTTTGTGGCGTAATGTGTATGCAGCAAAGAGAAGAGCCAGTCCCGGTTAATGAACGAGACAAGAAAAACCTTGTTTAAAAGGACAACTCAGATCAGAAGATTTCAAACCCATTAGCTTGTACTCACTGGGAATGATAATGATGATAACGGATGCTAGGGTCTTTTGATTTCAGAGTAGCAAACAGTGTTGTCTTGGGAAAAAATCTCTTCCTGGAGGAGAATCAAAGAACAGTTCATTTTCACACTGACCTTCAGGGCTCAAGGCGGCCAGACAAGGGCACAAACAGATTGAGAATTAATTGGTGCAATTAACATTTTGTGATTATAAGGACTTGAGATCAATACTCTATGCAAATAGCAGTATTGATGTGCAGCAGAAACCTTGTTAATTGTGTTTGGCGAACAAACAAGCCCCAGTGTTACTATTCCATAATGGAACAGGAGGCACGGACAAGCTCAAACTGCTGACCACTTTAGATGCACGAGGATATGCCGCAGTTTGTCTGCTGCACTCAGCGCAGCGCCCTCCACTCAACTCAAGACTCTCAAGAAAAGTTGGAGAGTTTGATGATCTTGCTCGCTTTTAAGTTGAACGTTTAGAGGCTCTTTGAAGAGATTTTGCAAGTCTGAGTTGAGAGTCTTTGGGGTTGTGATCACTACACTCCTCTAGTATATGGTAAATTACACAAGTGACCCACTGCCTGAATTTCCTTTACACTTTTAAATTGAAACGGTGTTCTGATTTGAAGAAAAATGGAACTGCTGTTTACAGACGGTCATCAAAATGTCTATGGTCTATGAAATGTCTTTCCCAGAAACTATGGGCTTTAGGTAGGTACCTATACCTTGGACAATAACCAGTTTGGCACATGGCTGACAGAGACATACACAAACATACTATCATTAACTCTCACCTTTTTTCACCAGAGGCACAAATAATCTTAACACATTAACGTTTGGACAGTGAGAGGAAGCTGGAGTAGAGAGAACCCATGGTAACACAGTTGTGTGTATACCAGCTGTATTTTCCACTCTGATTGTCAGCAGCAGATGAAGTTAAATATAATTTGAGCAGAAACGGAAACGAATGGAACAATGTAATCACTGTGAGATTGAAGCTATGCTATTCTTATCAGTTTGATTATTTTCACTATACCGCTGATATGAAGACGCACCAGTGACAAGCCCAATGTGCGAAAAACACTCTATCCAATGACTACTGTATCACAGCCAATAAATACTAGCTCGACATGACCCGTCTCACTTTTTTCTCCTTTGTACGACAACTAGCAAGCAGATTGGGTCCATGCTTACATCCTGTGGCCTTGAGGAAACACACAGAGCTGGCAATGCAAGAAATACAAGCGTTAATTAGCTGGGTTTACAGGCTGAAAGAACAGTTAGTATGCTCTTTTATGTGCCTCACTGCCCACTGAGGTGCAGCTGTTGGTGCAGTGATGCTGTGCTTGATGTGGGCTCACCTGACCACGGCCATGTGACTCATTTACATGTGTAAAATAAAGCTAAAGTGTGGGCCAGGCTGGAGCAAAGCTTAGTTTTTGTATTCCATTGATCATTTTAACAATAAATCCATCGGAGGTACAGAATAATTACTCAACCTGATTCGCATTTGCATTTCAATTCAGTATCCCATGCGCAAGATGACAGGTTAAATAATAAAATAATACAATTGCTATCAAATTAGCAGTTTTCTTATTGAACTAATTACTGTTAATTCATTTCAACTTTGGGCTATGCTCCTTTAGGCATGAGCTTAATCTCCCTAGTGATGAAGTAGAGCCTAAAAGGGAAAGCACAGAGTGGACATGGAATTAAACAATCTAAATAAAATAAGACATTTAAAGGTGTTAGGGAAGTTAATTACAAAAAAGCATTTTATAATATTATTCAAAATTGACTTTACTGTCCATTAGAACACTATTAATTAGGTATGTGGAAAAAAATAAGAGAAGAAGAGAAAAGGGGAAAGAGAAACTAGCTTTTAGAGATGCTAATGCTAATGATGATTAGCATTGAAGCTAATGGCACTAATCAGGTCCTACTAGTTACTACACTAATGGTACATTTGTAAGGGGTTTGTAAGTCTTTATGTTCCAGGATGCTTTATTGCTGAGACTGACGTTGACAGACACTAATTCTGAATTGTGGCAAACCTCTGTTATACCTTTAATATACTGCCAGCAACACTTGAATGTTTAAAAAGGCTTAGGTTCTTAACAGTGTGTCCACTAATATGTTCCCTGCTTAACTCATTCATCTTCACACGTGCATTTAGGTTTATTTGCTAATTTAAACAGGGCAGCATACAATACACATTAACCTCAGGAAGGAGAGATGCATAGTACCAGCTGAAGTGCTAATTTACACCTGTAGTCTCTGGACCGGCTGGTGTTATAACAATATAAAAGTCAGTGATGCAATTTGATAAACAGGGACAATTACAAAAACGTGATCACGTATACATTCCAATATCATACAAACACAATTCAAACGCAGTCATTCATAACATCTCTACTCCCAAACTCCACTGCAGACTCCAGTTTCACACATCAGCTCACAGCATGACAACAGGTTTGGTTTTGTCAGGCGTGAAAACTGGTAAAAGTCTGTACATGTTAATGGTTCTGTTGGTTCTGTATTCCACTGTGGTATAGCCACACTTGAGATCGTTGATTTTCCAAAAGAAGTTCTGCATTTGGGAAGCCTACACTCACCACGAACAGTTGACCGAGCTTAGAGATATTCTATGCATGAGAAACACTGAAACTGAAATAATGTCATGTTAATCTTTGTCTAAACTACAGTAAATGGTGAGGACAGCAGCTAAAAAACTACATATAAAGAGGCCAAAGAGAAATGGGTGAAAAATACACAATAGCGTTACATTTTTAGACACGGTTCCAAAAGACCTTGTCGAGATTGATGTCTTTCCTGTAGCTATAGTTAATAGTGAGGCACCATTCCTGAAATTAGAATCCAGTCCTTTCCAAACATGCCACCTGTGAATGGAGGACATCTGAGGAAAAATGGAAAGGTACATGTCATCTCTATGGGGTTTCTAAGGCACAAGGAAAGGGGAGCAGCCAATCTGTGTGGTGTAATAAATATGTCAAGAATTGCTAAATCATATGTGTCCGGAGCAGAAAGACAACTAACCCAAACATAATGTCATTCAAGCGGCAGCAAAGAGCCAAATAGAAAAGGGAAACAACAACACAAAAATAAATGAATAAAGCATTTGATTTTAAAATCTTAAAATGAGAAAAATATTAGTAATTTATTTTCCCGTACACAGTTCCTAATGATTACCTTTTTTGGCATCTTGGTCCGAGTGCATTATGGAAATGAAGTAATGCTCCTTTGCTTAACAGTAACTCACTGACTTTGAATCCTCTTACTTAAGGTTTGATTGCTTCTTGACGGTGGTTTTAAATGAATTGTGTTGAGGAGTGATAAAGAGCTTATTGCCAGGAATAAAAGCCCAGAGCAATGAAGAAAAGCTACACATGGAGTGGCTAGGCGATACAGGCTATTACGGTGAGGGAATGGTGTCCTTGACTGCCAGGACGGCTTAGAATTTTATTTCATCTTGTTTTGCCGGCTGCTGACAATGATGCGTGACTCTGCGACTGGAGGAAGAGGGCGAGCACGAGAGCCATTTTGGGTCTCATTTACATACAGCGTGTCACTAATGCAGTATGAATAAATGGCTTGAATGCAGGTGAATAAGAATGACCATGTATTGTAAGTTCAAATCGACATCGTTAAAGGTGGTCATTTTTGGGGTCATTTTACCAACACATATATATATATATTAATATATACGTTTTTTATTCCAATATGAATCTTATTTTAGTGTGTTTACATCTGTTATACCATATATGTGTTATGAGTGGACCCCAGGAAGAATAGCCTTTAATCTGATAAATATACCACCTATTGGAATACTAGATTACTATTTTGTAAATTCAACATTTACAATTTTGAATGTACCCTTCCCTCTACTGCTCCAGTCTGCATAATACTGATTGTACAAGTATCACTTTGTCATTCTGTGGTAAAATATATTTATTTGTGTTCCTTGTGTGTATTGAATTATTTCTCACTGACCTCCACCTCACATGCACTAAAATCCCAGATCTCATGTAAATGCAGACAATGGAGGATGCAGTAACTCTGGGAATAGTTGTTTATCAGCACACTGAGGAGAACAGTGCAGTTGTGATGGTCCTCTAGTGGTTTAGTCCACAAACCTTCTCTGTATAACCACAGTACAAGAAGTCCCTTCTGAGCTGTTCTTCTCCATTGTGGTTGTTGTGTTTTTTGGTCCACTGCGTGATTTAGACTGCCTGATAAAGCGTTTTCTTTGTGAGGTTATCCATGCTTCTCAAGGTGAGGCTGTGCTTCTGTTACACTTAACGCAAAATAGCTTGTGTCGAAAAATTATCAAAAGGGGAAAAATAAAGCATTGTTCAGCCTTAAGCATATTTTATGACACTTGAAAAACTGCAGTTTGCAGGATCAGCCCATTATGAAGAGGATCTCACAGAAGAGCAGGAGTCAGGCATGCTAAAAGGTATTATTCTTTCAATATACATCTAATGAACTCATGTGATGCATGTTCTGTTGCACACAGAATGTAATGACCGTGAAGGAACATTGAGGATCAGTTGTAGGATTCATATGTGAGAGACTGTTTGTGTTAAACAGCTGCACAAAAGTAGCATTTCTTTTGTGTATTGCTAAAGTTTTACGTACATAGATACATGCCATTTAAAACCATTTATATTCCACAGTCCAGCCCATCTGGACCCATACGTCATGTGCAGCCTAGCTGCAGCTCCTCCTGCGGTGGCCTGCTCTCAGCAGAACTTTATTTAACAGAAGTTTGTGGTGGGTGTTCGGGAGTAAGAGAGTCTAAACCACGGCCGAACAAATGGGATTTAACACTCAAGAGGCTCTGATGGCCTATTAATTCAGCTTTGGCTTGCATCCAGAACGAGCCCAGCCTCACTCCTAATTCATGGCTAATTTCTATCAGAGGTATCGGGAGACTTTTTTTCCTCAGTGCAGGATGCATCCACATAACTTTAATGGATTCATTCAAGGGCTTCAGCACGCAGACATTGATTAGATTGCCTCTGAGGCCCTGCTGCTGGTTACTTGACATAGGCAGCAAATGAAATGTGACCTCTGGTAAAAGGCCTGAACCAGTCAGCCCCAGTCTAATCCATTAGCTCCAAACCTTCCCAATCCCAGTTAATTAATGAAGTGATTTTAAAAAGGCTGAACATTTACCAATCCCCAAGACTGGAAAAAGTGCTCATATGAACTAAGAGAAACACTAGAAGGCAGCAGCAGCCCCAGTTATAATGATACAATGCAAAATTAATAACAGGAGTCTGGAAGGGCAGTTTCTGTCTTAACACAAGATCATCTAACCACAAAGCAATAGATGTGATGGAAAGAACTGGGTTTAAGCAAAACTATCTTTGTATAAAAATACAAATAAATGTCAAGGATAAGATGATTGTCACATCACATTAAAATTAAATACATTAAATTAAAATCAATAGTACAGCATCCATCTGGGCTGTATTAAGGAGTTTTGTTTTAGTGCCAGGGTCACTTTTTAACCAATCCACAGTGCAGGAGTGCTCTGATTGGTCAATACAGCCTTTATTTATCAAGAACTAGAATCTATCAGGAATAATGTGAGTAAGCTGTTCACAATTCACAGCTATTTTTATAGCTGTGAATAAAAGCTATAAGTCTGAAGTTGGCTGTGAATAAAAGCCAAATTCAGACCACTGGATGTTATTCTCATACTTCCTGGTTCGTGTGAGACCGAGATGGAAGGAGAAGGGGAAAGGGGAGTGCATCATTCAAACTTTTAATACAAGTCTATAAGCTCTACAAGGGCTCCAGTTGTGCAATTGTATTTTATATTAGCCTTTTCATTTTAAATCACTGAAATATTGCCGCTATATCATTTAAGATATTACACATTCTGGTACGCAAATGAGCTGTTTCATTGTAATGACTTTTTAATGTCCAAACAAATAATTAACAGAGCCTCGTGAGTTGTGAATGTCTTTTGAGAGAAATATTGAGATTGTTTGTTGTTTGTGTGTAGAAGCTAATTTTCTTAAAGCAGCTAAACACAGTGAATGTGCACTGGAGTCATTACCTCAAGGTCATTAGGAAGTCTGAAAAAAGCTGCGACTGGAGGTGTTGTGTTAAGAAAGGCTATTATGCTCCACACAATCACAGGAAATGGAGGCACATGTTGTGAATACATCTCGCTGACAAAGGGAAAATTCACTATGGATATCCTAAATGTTCTAACTGTTCCCACTGGTGTGGGCGAAAGGCAGAGGTCTACATGCCACTGGAGCTAAATGGCATTTGTTAATGGCTTTTTTTCAGCAAACCCAAAAGACATTGTTAAGATTTACATTTTCAAATATGTGCTGACCTTTTTCCCTGCTCTCTTCCATTCGCTTGTCATCAGTACTGTAATTGAATCAATATATTTCCTGATCAGGCCTGAGATTGAATAAGGTCACGGGAAGCCATGTGTGGACATTAAAAATCATTATTCTACTCAAATTGAGCAGAGATGGCATGGACCATTCCGGGTTCAAAATGAAATTCTATTATGAGTCTATTACACTTTTACAATTATATAGACGTTCCAATATTACAACGGGAAATGAAGTCATAATAAAAAGCCCAGAGGTGTATTACAAAGAAATGACCCAACTATTTTGTCACTTTCACTCTGTTATTGAATTGATGAAGAGAACTTGGTGACATTACATTCACTGATAAGTGACCTTATTCATAAAATATTGAACAACTGAGTCAGTCGCTCCATTCTCTGTAACAGAAGTAGCACACAGTGTGCACACAGGAGTAAGCAAACTAATGCAGCTGCTCTAGCAGTTATTGCTTTAATTGCCTCTAAGCATACTTTTATTTTAATTATTCATTTATTTTTTGTGTTATGGGATTTTGCTCGCACATGCCCAAGTAGCTAAAACGTCTAATTAAATTGCCCAATAGAGTTGTGCAAATGGAAAGACAAAGTTCCAATCCGGTTAATTCAATCCTCCATAAAGACGTGGAAAATTAAATTAAAGCACACCATTAACAGAGAAATTTCAGCCTAAACTCGTGAATATATAAATATATATAAATATAATGTCCTTCAAATGAAATAAAACTTACATTTTAATTAGCTTACTCAGTGAAATGAAATGAATAACACTTATCAGTAGTGGACTTATCAATGCTGCAGAAAAATAAAAAAGAGCTTGACAGGAAAAAAGTTCCCTTGCAGCTTTGGACTGATTTGATTAGTCCATTTATAGTTCATATTTGAAAAGATCGCACTGAATATATCACAAGACAATTATATGGCTTCACAGATTAGGTAGTGGCCTGTGGTTTGTCTACTGTCATTTCATGTGATAATACGCCAGAAGGGCTTGGTTTCTTCAGTTATACTTGTGTCTCACTTAAGGCGCACCCACTCAAGTCAATTAGGCGTGATGGTCACAATGTCTCCAGCTTTAGCGGTGTGCTCCCTTAAGCCTGTCAAATGACTGCCAGCGCACAGAGCCGGTCGCCTGGAAACGACACCTTCCATAGTCATCATCATCATCATCATCATGGTCCAATGTAAATAGGCTTTCATCTCAGGTGTACAGAGCCGCGCAGATATGCTGCACGCTTTAAACTCCACATGCAAAGTGATGAACATCAATGAAAGGGCCATTTAGACCATCTATACCACCTCCACCTCCATGGTTTTTTTAAAATATAAAACCTCCGAGTGGAACGTTTATGAAACACATAATGGCAATCTAAATCAGTGGGCGGCTTCAATCTGCGAGGATTAGCGAGCCTGGTGTAGTTAAACAGATGAAGGCATACTTGTGGCCTTATTACTGTGAGAGCTTCTGAAGTCCTCACCGACAAAGTGAGGGAGAGGAGGGGGCACACGCAACTGCACCACAGATCTCTGGAAAATTAGCAAATTAGAGGCTGTGTTATCTATTCACAGGGGTACAAAGAGATGCACAGTAGAAAATGCATGGCTTGACACATTTTCAGGTAGAGGAAAAACAACAATATCTTTGCAGCATCATTGCATCAAAAACAGCTATGAATCACAGAATGTATAAAGAGGAACTACAGTGTATTATACATAAAATTCTAAGGTAGGAGTTTTCAGTATCAAAATCTAAAGGTTTTTTTGCCATTTTTTTGTTCAGCAACAATTACTGCTACTAATGGCATACTCTATTGCTACTACTTGGGGAGGCAGTGGTGCAGTGGGTAGATGTTCATCCTGCAACCAGAGGGTAGCCCGTTTGAATCCCTGCCCGATTGTATACTGCCATTGTGTCATCGTTGTGTGTGTGGGTTGACATTTAACCCACATTGCCTATGAATGAATGGTCGGAGGAACCGTAGGTGCAGACTGGCAGCCACACCAGACTGGCAGCCACACTTCTGCAGGTGTGCCTCAGGGAAGCTGTGGCTACACAAGTAGCCTACCACCACCGGGTGTGACTGTGGAGTGAATGAATAATGTAATATGTAAAGCGTCTTTGAGTGGTGAGAAGCGCTATGTAAAACCGATGCATTATTATTTACTACTCTATTGATGCATGCTAGCACAGGGGTAAAAAAGTGCCCTTATTTAGAGAAAAAAAGCTAAATCTGTGCATTTAAATGCATAGGTAAAGAAAATATAAAACCAAACAGCCACAGTTTTAGTACTACAGATCCCATGTTGTCATGCTGTGCACTCTGATAATCCAGTTCTTTAGCCAAATGAGCTGGCTGGCTTTGTCTGCCTTGTTTGTTGGAGGCCCGATGGTGATGAATGTCTTTTCCTGTTGCCTGTACGGCTGTAGCTTGCCAGGCAGAATGAAAAACAGATTAAAGAGTCAGGAAAGCGACACAGAGAGGATGTTTGGCTGTTGGCTATTGAGTTATCAGCCCTTTTCACACCTAATGAAACAACTTATTAAATACCCCCCAGTCACCGGGCAGAGCCGCGAGCGAACTGAGTTGCCAGGCTCTGAGAAAGTTACGTTTGATTTTAATTAAAAACAAACAAATTACCCTGAGCTCCACACATCCAGGAAATTTAACTTCATCCAAATAGGACCCGAATTGTAGAATGAGTTCTGTGCTTAACAGGTGCTGCATATAAGACAAAAAATATATATACTTAAATGCTGCTTAGTGACCAACAATCAGACCATCATACATTTTGATCAAATACACTGACTGGACACTTTATTAGGTAGACCTGCATATCTTTTTGTGAGCTCAAAAGAATGTGGAAGAACAATTATTTTGGAGATAATAAAATGTAATTATTTATTTCTATATTCAATTAAATTTTATTTGTATAGCCCTATATCACAACACAGTTGCCTCAGAGGGCTTCACAAAAAGAGATGCATGTAAACAATAAACAATAGACAGGGTCATTGCAAACAGATAATAAAC
>JAVQKC010012863.1:0-30804 GCA_036025475.1 Philypnodon macrostomus
TTGAATTTGGGAGGTCAGGTATATTTGACAGCCTCTAACGTGCACATACTTTGCCCGATTAGGCTCAAACCTGAAATACCTAATTACCCCCCGGCCCTGAACACATCTGACCAATATGATATAGACTGAAAGAAGAATGTAGTTTTCGGGAAATGTAGAAAAATTTTGAAAAAAACATCCTTCACAAACATCCAGACAAATCAAAAAAGTCAATAATTACTCATTAAGAATATAAAAACCCTTAGAAATCATACAATGTCTGATTAAGGTGCCTGTTGATGCCATAGCAGTTGTAGCAGATGTATGGGGGCGTTTGCCGATATACACCTGGCTGTTGGGTATTAGAGCATGGGCCTAGTTTTTAAATGTATTGTGCAGGTCTTACTGAAATGAAATTTGAATTATATTTGTACTATAGGTATTAGTGATGTAAATAACTCTTCAACCATCAAAGATCATTTTAGTTATGTTAAAATACCCAGTAGAAGAATAGATTAAACTGTACACACCTTATAGTTACCAAAGCAGCTTCCTCCAGGCAGAGTGACATAGCAGACAAAAGAGAACCCGGGTGAAGACTCGTACAGCAGTAGACTGTCTGTTCTGCTGCGTGTGTCTAAACCATCTGATTCAGGGGAGGGTGAACTACTGCTTGAACCTATCTGCTTCTTCTCCCAGAAGTTATGAAGCAAAGCCACTACGTTCACTGTACACAAACGATGGCAGTAATAGGAATGGAAAAAATACATTTGTCATTGCACAGGATACTCACAGTCACTGGGGGTAGAGTCCAAGTATGACATGATGCTGTCGTCAACCTTAGCTTCACCCATCTCATATACGTTGTTACCCCTTCATCCGCTTAAGTCCAAGTTTAAACCACTTTCCTTCCAGTTTACTTCTTGACATAGAAGTATTTCAAAATCCACCAGCATTTGATTAATTAATATGAAACTCCTTCAGGCAATAGTTTCTCTCCCCCGCTCCTGCCTCCCTGTGCAGTGTGTGTGAATGTCTCACCAGGGTCCTCTTTAGAAGCAGACCACCTTTGTCACTCTCGCTGCCAATTAGCTTCGAGGGCCCCTTCACTCTCTTTCTACACATACACCAAGGTGCAGCACTGGAATGCCGCACCCCTCCCCTTGAGCTATACAACCGGCTAATCCCTGAACAGCCAATTTGTTCAAGACCAGCACAGACGTCTCCAAAAGGAACCACATACGAGAAACGGTTTATTAGGGTATTAAACATTAGAAACTTTTGGTTCTGTTGATATTATTCACTATTGATTATTAAAATATAACTTAAAAGTGTATCACATTTGACTTCTGTTGTTGTTTTAAACCAAATAAGCTTAATAAGAGGTTGTGTTGCTTTATTCACGCGCCCTAGTTTACATATTAGCTATTGTTGACGTCCGAATCCAACATCGCTGTCAGTTTCTTCCGCATAGCAACAATACTGAAAAAAAAAAAAGTCTTTGACAAGTTGTGTGCTGGTCTGGTCTCAATAGGGCTGTATCTGCATTTCCCATAGTGGTTCATTGTGTCTTTGCTGGGTGTACGGTCCCACGTCCGGCTTGCAATCTGGTTTAACATAACTAGACCAGTATTTCAGCCAAAAAAGTGATTCTGTTGAAACTTTCGGCCAATACATTTGATTCAATTAGATAGATACTATATTGATCTTAAAAAAAAAAAAATTCTACTGAGAACATAGTGGAGAATAGTGAAAAAAATAATTATTGTAAAATATATCATAGTAACTTAACAAGATTGAAATTGTTTAAGTCTCAGTTACAGCAATTATAATTTATTATTAATTATAGTGTAAAAATAGCAGTAATAATGTATGGATTGTGGTTGAATCCAGTAATAACGTCCAAACAGAGGTCATCTTTCCTGTAGAGATGCATGATGTTGTCATGACTCTAGTCTCTAGTCTCCTTATCCCCAGAAGTCTGCACTGTCCATACTAGACTTGATGGTGTTTTGTGTTTCTCTTCTTGACTTGGTCACCAGGTTTGCCTCTCCTTTCTGCAGACGTCTCCTCAGAGCTGATTTTTGCTGCTTGTTGAGCTGTCTCTTCACCTTCTGTCGCACCACGTCCTGCAACACACACAAGTTTCTTACATACGTATACATTGTGGCACGATATTAGATAAATTAAACTGTCCTGTTGATTTAAAAATAAATAGGAAATATGTTAATTCACCGGTGGTATGGTGGAACAGCTTCCAACACTGCCCATTGTAGCTTCACTGTCTGTCCTTTGCCTCCTGTGTTCTGCGATGTGTAGAAGACTGTCTGAATCTCTGTAAAGCAAAAAGACAAAAACAAAATCACCACATTATATTTACCAGTTTGAATGAAATGAAAGGTTTATGTATGCCCCAAACTTTCAAAACATTTCTGAGCTAGTTCACAAAATGACTTAATAGTGTAATGTTTACCTGAAAGGTTTAAATTCTTTGTTGAACGCAGATATATCTGTCAGCTCTGGACACTCATCATCAGCTTCTTGTAACTCTTCCTCTTTGACCTCCTCAGTCTCTTGAGGATTTAGTGATGATATTGGCTCAGTCTTGTTTTCTTCTGGTGTTTTATCATCCTCTTTTACATTTTCTGAGATTTCTACATTTGTGGCACTGTTTTTCTGACCCTCAAGTTCCAATATTGCATGTTTAAATTCCTCTAAATCTATAGCATCATTTTGTGTTTCTTCAGTAATTTCTGCTTCTTCACCATCCTGCTCATCATCATCATCCTCCTCCTCACTCTCAGGTCCAGCTGGATGTAGCCAAACACCATCTTTCTCCATCTCTTTGGTAAAGCCACTGGCTGAGACCTCAACATCTAGTGAATACGACCGTCTGATGTCTTTGAACGTTGGGAAAAGTTCGCTCTCATAATTGAATCGCTTTGCAAAGAAGTCCCGGATACATTTGACATCACGGTCAAAATACCTTAAAAAAAGTTAAAAGATTTCAATATTTTGTTAAACAAGTGCATTTTCAGTGAACGTGATTTCAACAAGAGGAAGGAACAAACCATTCAGCATTGGCATGTGATGTGGACACCATCTGAGGAAAGTCAATCATAGTTATGTGGTCCTGGTCGTCCAACATTAGATTGAACTCATTGAAGTCCCCGTGTATGAGGCCATGATTTGCCATTTTGACGATAAGCTCCATGAATTCATTATACAGGGCTGATGGGTCCTGTAATTCATGAATTTGGCATCTGAAAGAAATACATGCCAAACGATATTTAGAGGTGACATTTAACAGAATCATACAATCATCCCTAAACATTATAATGCAACACTTACAGGGGATGTCCATTGATCAGCTCCATCACCACAGCATGTCTGTTGTAGTCCACTGGTTTAGGAACAGGAAAACCTCGATCATACAGCGCCTATATAAGGAAATGTTAATTAAGATATTTTGATAACGCAATGATTAATTAGCACAAAAACCAAAAACAAAGTACCTTCATGTAGGCAAACTCTTTCATGGCAGAGAGCCTAGAGAGATAGAGCCAGGACATATTCTTCCTGTGCTTGTGATAATCTCTTTTGTTTTTCAAGTTTCTGAAGGAAGTGCGTCCTAGTCTATGAAGCTTCAGGGCATACTGCTCCCCGTTGGGACTTGCCACAATATAAATATCTAAACACAAAAAACATGCTTGTCTGTGAACTAAAGTCATATTTTTTGGATTATGACATTGTTACGTATTCATACATTTGCATGCTTTTATACAATACAATCTAATAATGGCTGTATTACCTGATTCTTTGCCTACTCCCATCTGGTTGCCTATTGAGATGATGACTTCTCTGGCACACAGTGTTTTTAGGGCGAGATAATCATACCCTCCATAGTTCAGTCTATATCCCTGGACCGCTACAATAAGCACATACACAATTCACACCATTAGCATAGCAATAGAGCATATGACAGATAATGACATTGATGTGTTCTTACTTTTGGTGCGCTCATAGACCACCAGCTTGTGTTTGACCAGCTCCCGGAGGATCTTGTTACAGCCGCCGTGTTTTAAGCTGGCGATGGAGGACAGCAGGCTGACTGGAACAATCTCGTGGTTTTTCATCCCCATTTCCACCTATTTGGATAAAACATGCTCAAACAGATGCTAGTAAAAGCTAACACTTGTGGTGAACTGAAGTACATACCGCAGTGAGGACACGGAAGTCATCGCGAGATAAGTATCTCAAAATGACCACGTTTAGTTTTCCCATGTTTCTTCCTTTGGATCAAACTGGTAAAACAAGTAAATGATCTAATGTAAGGATATAAATGTCCACATTTGACGTAAACACACGTGTGTGACCGGAAATGCTTATTTTCCTTCTTCTCTGGGATTCAACGTCAGCTTACTTTCATTTTGATGCATTACTGCCACCTTCCGGTTACACCTTTGTTTTTCTCAGATCTATATTCTAGAGCAGTGATTCCCAAACTGGTGTTGGCGAAGGTCCTGCAGGAGGGCCTCCAAAGCCTCGACTTCAAGTCTTTAAATAGAAATGTAGCTTCAAATGAATAAAAATATGCAGAAAGTTACATCATATTAAATCATATATCACTTCCAGCAATATATGGTTACTGGAGAGTGTTGTTTGCAATGTTTATCAATAGAATACTTTTGTATTTTTATAGTAGATTTCAGATTTGGGGGACCGCAGATGATTTTTGGATATTAAAGGGGGCGCGACACTCTTGACTTTTAGAATGCCTGTTCTAGATAAACTACAGTTTGACCAATCCTGGGGCCGGTGCACACTAAAGTCTAAAGTCAATATTGGAATTTGTAGTCTATTTAATATTATTTCATATTGATGTAACATGATCTTTATTATTGGCATTTAAACCCCAAGAGTTTTTGTGAGCCAAATGGCCTTCCTTTTGGCTTCTTACAGACCTACCAGATGAGACCTACCCATGGGCTACTCATATACTATGTGTAATAAAATAAAGCCATCATCTGAGAATTAAGTGTACTCTGCTTTTCACATTTTGGACGCTAGATGGCACTGTGACACAAGGAGTGAAGAGTCTATTGTCTTTGAGGCTTTTGTTTTAACTGAGTTGATCTGCTTTTGTTCAGAGCGGAGTATCTTGTAAATAGGAGTACAATTTAGTAAATGCAAAGATTTCTTAATCGTGGTATCTTTTTGATATTAATCATAGACAGTGATAAAATATGCTAAACACTCGACTTTTTAGAACCTAAAGGATGCTTAGAGAATAAAAAATGAATGTTGCAATTCAATACTCTAATGTTTTATACTATTTCCCATGACAAAGGCAAAATAGATATGAAGTAGTGCATCTAAAGTGTGTTGTTGGGATTGATTGAACTGGATGTGTTTTAGATAAGCCTGGCTCAACTCTACAGACATAACAGACACCCACAATGGTCTGCATAACACCATTAGACATTTACTCACACATTCACACAGATTGAAGTGACCCATGCAGGCTTCTGTAGTCTTGTCCGGTGTAGACCCAGCATGTGCCTGCAGAAAGAGCACAGTCACAGTCAGATAGTGTTTTTTTCCAGATGGTTGTGAGGGAACCTTCTACCACACAAAGCAGCTTTATTTCTGTCTCAAGTTGCATAGCTCTGAAGAGAAAGCTGATTTAAGTTACAATTTTGGTATTTATACAACCATTTGTGCATGTCTGGTCAATAATTTGCTTACTCCATCAAGGCCCGAGAATATAAAAGGTACACAATTTTGATCAGACTTTTTGTGTGACAGACTTTATTTATTTATAATTATTTATCCACTTATAACACTGACAAAAGATCATGTTTTGAGAGCATTTGGGCTTTGGTCATTAAGTCAGCATTGATTAGCAGTAACAAGAGCTCATCACAATCTTTCATTTCATAAGTATACATCACTTTTCCCCAAAACATCACTTGTGCCCTTTTCATCCTCACCCTCACTATCTACATTTCTGTTTGTAGAGCGGAGACCTGCTGTAAATCATAGTGATGCTTTGATTACAATTTAATGAGCCTACCGTTAGTGTGAGATGAAAGTGCGGTTGTGATAGGTCAATGTGATGAAAGGACCTTAGACCGTAGTATAGTGTCTGATGTACTCTGAGTGCATGAAAGCTATCAACCCCTCCCCCTGTTATCCCACTCACAGGAAGAAAGACCTGACTTATGAAGCTTCAATTATGCATGGAGCTGGCAAAATAGAAATTATCACATTATCAACATTATCGCTTCAACTTAGCAAGGAAAGTTCCATTAAAGAAACAGGTCTTAGCACATTTTACATATATGGTATTTGCATATACTGTTAGTTGTGCATCATTAGGTAGGTTAAGATACACTTTTTGGATTTGACTTCAATGCCTCTGGGGAAACCTGTCGGGAACAGTGTCTTGGTGAGGACTTTCTAGTTGTGTTCTAGATGTAAGAGCTCTCAAAGGCACACACTCACCTTATTCAGTGTTGCATGCACTGTTTTTATATCTGCTAAAGTTTCAATGCACAGTATAGATGTTAAGTTGTTTTTGTTCAAGCAGGAGTAAAGCAGCAATGGGATACGCTTATACCAAAGTGTGTATAGTAACAAACATTGGCATAGTTTCTAATGCTGGGATTTGAGCTGCGTATTTGCTCAGTCACTTCAAATGTGATCAGAATGAAAGACATCACAGTTAACTGAGATTAACAGTCACATTATAACACTATATTTGTCATTATATCATATGTGTACATTCTTCATAAAACGCACCATACCCCCTTATCCTTGAGACTTATATAATCAGATATGTTAGACCAAATGGGGGGCTTTAGTATCAAAACAGTTCAATTCTCGCCGGGCGACTATCTGTGGAGTCTGCAGGTGCTTTCTGTGTTACCACGTGTTCTCTCTGGGTACTGTAGCTTTCTCCTATCACCTCACACCGATTGAATTGGTCAATCTAAATTCACCTTCATTTCTGTTTTAAAATTATCAGTTGCCTGTCTGTGTATGTCTCTGTATCAGCCCTGCGACTAACTGGCCATTGTCCAGGGTGTACCCTGCCTAAAGCCCATAATGGCAGGGATAGGCTGTGAACCCTAATTGGAAAAAGCTAAAGAAATTGAATGAATTTAGATCAATGAGCCAAATAGAAAGCTTGTAATGTAGCTCAGCCTTGCAACTCCATTGTGTTATGATGTTATATTATGATATGTGATATCGTGCATGTGTAACAACATACTGAGCAGACAGGTTAGTACAGTGACGGCAAGCATTTAAGAACATTATTATGCAACATTGTTTTTATGATTTCAACATAACATCCTTATTACAATTTACACTTTATAGGTAGATCTTCTGCCCATCTGCTTCAAGTTCTGACATTTTGTGTTTTCAGAGATGTTGTCTGTAAACCTGGGTGGATTATTTAAATTACTGTAGGCTTTTCATCATCTCAAGCCACAGTGGCCATTTCTCCTGACATCACTGTTTTTAGTTTGAGCCATTCTCTTTAAACTGTGCAAATCCTAATAAGCAACTCACGCGACTCGTATAACCTTTCCCCCAGTCCGACGCACACTTTGAACTTCAGCAGGTTTGTCTTGAACACGTCTGCATGATTAATTGCATTGATTTACTGCCATGTGATTGCCTTAATTCGCTCTTTGTGTTAATTAGAAGTTGAATAAGTCTAATGAAGCCAGTGAGTTCACGACAAGGGCTTTCACGTTATGCTTTTTGTTGACTGTCCCGAGAACTTTCAAGATTAAAATTTCTCCTTCTCTTTTTTTGTGTTTCTGTGGGTGTCCGAATGAGTGATGTAGCGTGGGCTCTATCGAGATAATAACACGCCACAGTGATTGAGCAGGCTGCTAACTAAGGCCAGTCCTGAGATGATCCTCTTTTGTCAGACTTTGTGACAGGGAGCGGTCCAGCATCAGTCACAGCCCGAATGTGCACTCAACCGCCCACACACATATCATCTAGAGTCTAACAGTGATGGTGTATGAGTGAAAGAGGAGAGCTGCACTTTAGCCTGGAGTACGCTGTTCTTCAAGGCATCAGATAGCAGCTACATCTTGTCTGCTTACATCTCTGTGTGTGTGAATATGTGCGCATTTTAGTGCATGTTGCCGGTTTAATAACATTTACTCTCGGAAGCGTGAAATGAGACAGACTCCCACTATCTGTTTTTAAGAGCAGAGCTAAAATGAACGAATGGTGGATGTCAAATCCCTGGCCTCATGTTAGAGAGACATCACAAACCAACTATGAAATATTTCAAACTAGTCCATGAGTTTTTAGAATAATCTGTCAAGTGATTGCTTACATGCTGGCCTCACTTCCAGTAACACCCAGTTATCCCAACTTGACTTTTCTGAGCTTACTGCATGTTATAGTGTTTCAGATAAGTTGATTCAAGAATGATTAATGCATGTTTGAGTTATCCTGTATGCTGTGCTTAGTCTCTTCCATGTAGATAGAAAAGAGACATCCAACTTTCAATTGTTCCCATTGGCTGTAGTGGTGAGGTGGGCGTGGCCAGCAGGTGGAACGGCCTTATAGGGAAATGTGCCTGATTTGCAGCTTCCTCCTATCACCCCCACACCGATTGAATTGGTCAATCTAAATTCACCTGTTTCTGTTAAAATGATCGGTTGTCTGTCTGTGTATGTCTCTGTATCAGCCCTGCGACTAACTGGCCATTGTCCTGGGTGTACCCCGCCTAAGGCCGATAATGGCAGGGATAGGCTGTGAACCCTAATTGGAAAAGCTAAAGAAATTGAATGAATTTAGATCAATGAGCAAAATAGAAAGCTTGTAATGTAGCTCAGCCTTGCCACTCCATTGTGTATAGTATTATATTTTGATATGTGATATGTGCATTTGTGTAACAACATACTGAGCAGACAGGTTTGTACAGTGATAGCAAGTATTTAAGAACATAATTATGCCACATTATTTTTATGATCTCAACATCCTTATTACAATGTGTGATGAGGAAATCCAACTTTCAATTGTTTCCATTGGCTGTAGAGGTGAGGTGGGCGTGGCCATCAGGTGGAAAGGCAGCCTTAAAGGGAAATTAGATTTTTCAGCTGAGAGAAAGCAACTTTAAAAGGCATAGTATAGTCTCTCTAATAACAGTTGTATATTGTGTGAAATAGCTTTGCACTGATGGAAATTGCTAACATTTGAGTTACATATTAGATGATTTATCAAAAGCCTTGTAGCCCCT
Source organism: Philypnodon macrostomus (assembly GCA_036025475.1). Taxonomy (NCBI): domain Eukaryota; kingdom Metazoa; phylum Chordata; class Actinopteri; order Gobiiformes; family Eleotridae; genus Philypnodon; species Philypnodon macrostomus. Next base: position 9,254 of record JAVQKC010012863.1, read on the forward strand.
CAATATGATTACTTAGAAAACCATGAATATGTTGAGTATTAACTGGGCCTGCAGGTCATTGAGATTGTGATTTCTACCACAAACAGATGGTTCCTTGTCATGTAGTTTTTGAGTGTTTTTTTTCATCTGCCAGTTCTGCATGAGCTGTTGCTGCAGAAGTAGTGAAGTGACACACACACACACACACACTCAATACAGCTCACAGCAATAACAGCACTGCAAAGGATGCTGGGTAATTTGGTTAAAGATGGCAGGAACGTAAATCACCTCCAATCAGGCCTGCTCTGCGATTGGCCCACTGGCTCCAAAAGAACTTCATTGGCCACTGTTGTATTTGAGTGTTTCTGTTCAGCTGTTGCTCTACAATAGATACAGAAATGGCACAGACAAATGTGACTAAAGAAAGAGAAAAGGAACAAATACAAAAAAATATATATATATTATTATTATTTTTTTGTATTTCTTTTTTTTTACTGCTAATAGCTTTTACACTTATATAATGTGTTTGATGTAGGCAGATAGAGTGTGTGCCCTATCTGAGAGGTTCAAATAATAGCCACTCAACAACACCTCTGTCAATTATACGCAGTTTTAGTTTAGTTATTTCACATTTTATTAAAAGAATATTTACAATTTTAACAAATCAGTCTTTATGCCAGTCCCAAGCCTAGATAAATGGAGTCAGGAAGATGGGCATCCAACGCTAAACTAAAATAAAAATGTAAATCACATATTTGGAAGCAGATAATGCTGTGGTGACCCCGGATAGAAAAACCCAAAAGGATTTTTTTATACATACTGAATGGGGTGAAGTATTGTGAAATTAATTCTTCTTCTTTCCAGAATTCAGTTTTTATGCAGACAAATATATTTTTTTATTACTTCCAGAATGGGCACCAGCTTTAAACCACAGCCTGATTTATCTGTTAATAAGTGAATAATAATCTCTGGCTATATATGTTTTATTGATTCATTTTTATGACTTAATATTTAATCAATTTATTTTACTAATAGTCCCCATGCACAAAACAATGTAACCTTTCCTAACTTGTGGTGGTACTTATATTTTGTGTAGCTGAATTGTTGAGTTCTATCTCACACACACAAAAAGTTGAGAGCTTTGATATTTCTCTCCTCACTTCTGCGACCCATACAGAGTAGACATCTCCAGATCTTCAAACAATACTACACAGAGCCCTCCTCTGACACCCCCGGTGCCGATCTACTGCTAATGATGACTTGTGTAAGCACATCACACACCTATGCACTCCTTATGGGCTGCACTTAACGATTCTGCTCAACGCACGTCTCCAGGTTCGCTCAGCTCGCTCTCTCTTTCCCTCCGGCAAAAGACCTTGATCACAACACCGACCATTGATTGGGATGCTGCGAACATACATCGTTTAAAACATGAGCTAAATGTTTTTAATGGAAAGTATGGGCGGCACGCAAGGTCGATTTATTTAAGTTTAGTGACTGTGGGCAGAGGTATCTTCATATGTGTTTAGTAATTTGAAGTACCTACTACTACTCAACCCAACTACATTACTGAGATATTAGTAGGCTATATGTTGTGTAAAAGGAAGATGATTGGGAACTTTTGATTTAATGAGTCTTAGTTGATTTTATTCATTGTTTAGAGATGTCCTTGTCTAATTACAACAACAGTTACTCAGCTCTTGAGTATTTCTTTTAGCCAATTGCTCCTCAAAATTACTCACACTCTTTACTTCTACTTGAGTACTATTTATTTGACGTAACAATAAACTTTCTGGTTAAATTTACTCATTTAGTTGAATAACCTTTGAATAAATTGTCATTAAGAGCAGTTGTAATGCATTATACTGTTATACTTCTAACTGAGAAATATTGTTATATATGTACCAGTCTTCTTACTTGAGTACTATTTTGGCAATTCTTCCGAGCTCCTCTGGACAGTGGGTGTTTGGTCTTCAGGGCGGCCTGTTGATGGACAGTGAACAGGGGCATACAAATGAGCAGCCACCCACAGGGAGAGCCATCCCACCTTGAATGTTTAGTGCACAGGGAGCACTCTATGCTCGACTGTGGTTCTCAGTAAATATTCTCGGTATGTCGAGCGTGGTAAGGTGCTCGGTCAGGCGGGGGTGCTGCGCGGAGAGGTGCAAATTCTTCTGGAGAATAGCGTCTTGTGTATGTCCAGGTACCAGGTGGATGCATGCAAGGTTGTACACAGAATATGAGAAATATTGAGGTCCGAATAACTAAGGGAAAATGTATCATCTGTAGTCCTGGTCTAGACCTGGTCTAGATCTTTTTTAGTCTTGGTTCATTCCTAATAGTGTCCTTGTTTAGACATGGGTTATTCCTATTTTAGACTTGGTTTAGTCCTATTTTGTTCCGGTTTAGCCCTGCTAGTTCTGGTTTAGTCATGATTTAGTCCTGATTCAGTCCTGGTTTTGTACGGGTTTAGCCCTGGTATAGTCCTGGTTTAGTCCTGGTTTAGTCCTGGTTCAGTCCTGGTTTAGTCCTGGTTTAGTCCTGGTTTATAGACATTGTCCTCTGTGTAAAGATTATGTTTTAATATTAGATTCAAATTAGTTCAATGTAACTACAGCAACAGGAAAAAGTGACTCAAAAACTACTGAACGGATTTGGATATTTTCAGGGAAGGTCAGGAATGACACAAAGAAGAAGCGACTTGATTTTGGGACTGTTCCGGATCACCATCTGGATCGAAATGAACAATTCTTATTATTAACTTGAATGGGACAGACATTTGAGGAAATTAGCTACCTTGGCGGAGGTCTGCTATCTCTGAGTGCTTTCTAGTATTTGTTCTGGTATAGTTACATTCTGTTCACTTAAATCTTGAGTATTCCCCTTTTCCCCTGATTTCAACCTGATTGTTATTTCTAATTTAGTCCTTTTGTCCTGGTTTTTCTTTACACTCTATCTATATCTATATCTATATGTTTAACTTGTCTAAAATATTGTATATCTTCTGTTTTGATAGTGGCCTTATATCACATAGATGCATGTATTTCAGGGCCATTTGTCAGGGGGCCCTTGACCGGATCAATGTGGCTCTAATCTATGGCACTATGATGTGATTGATTACCTCATATTCGGAGGTCCCAACGCAGACCTCCAGTGGTTTTGATAGACGCTCACACACACACACACACACACACACATTCACGGTCAGTGCACCCAAGCAAAAGAATTGATTGGTGTGATATGAAACAAGAGTAGATTGGTTTGGGCCGGCGCAGGGCTATGGGAGTCTATCCAAGAAGGTCAGGAAAGATGATGGGAGCAAAAAAGCAACTCAGTGATACAATATTTCAGAGATATGTCAGAGCTATTTCTCTTACAAATAGTTACCTTTGTAGACCTTGGATTTCACTTGTGTCTGGTTATTTATAAATGTTGAGCATCATATTGACAAGATGCTTGGTTTGTAAAAGGAGTCTACTTGCACCCACAGTGGGGTATGCATGGCTTCCAGTGTGTGCTACTATGAATTTGATGGGTGCATGAAACAGGATACTGATTATGTTTGGTTTTTTGTGTGAAATTCTTGCTTTTAATTATGTGTTATTTTTGTCTGTGTGCGCTTGGTACATTGGCAGACCTATTTTTAATGCATTTCAAGTTCAGCCCTCTCTTCATTTGTATGCACCATGTCAGAAGCTCATGGTGGTGGGAGCTTCTCTTTGCCTTTTGAGTTATCTCCACATAAAATATACACTCACTGGACTATATTAGATAGAATAATGGGAAAATGGACACCAATGGATTTAGTCACTCACATATTTTGACAAACCTGATGGTAAAACCAAGCGTCAGGAAGAATAGTTGGTGTTGGTGCCAAATGCATTTCAATATATATTTATAATCAAACATTTGTTGGGTTTACAAAGAGTGGTTTGAAAAAAAAAGAATATTCCACTGAGCGGCAGTTCTGTGAGCAAAAATGCCTTGACATAAGCAGGTGGGCTACAGCAGGAGAAAAATATACTGCAACTTTATTATGTACTCGGTTGGTCTACCTAATAAAGTGGACAGTGACTTCAAGTTATTATGGTATAACATGAACTACATTGGATTTTCAAAATAAATGTAAAATAAATCACAAGTTATTCATGAGTCATTCACAGGAACCTGATTGGCTTTACCTGCTGGTGAGAAATATTTGAGGAGAATTAATTCATTTTGAAGTCTTGCTTGTCTCTCAACCACAGCTCAACCCCAAGAGTAAGTAAAAATAAATGCAGAATGATCATTTGTTCAATCCAATTTCCACTATTTGACTAGATCCAATGACAATACAAACTTTTTAACTACCATTGTAATTTCTGCCACATGAGGACTTAAAAATCCCTTTAAAAAAAAAAAACAGTCCCCAATAAAACCATGTTAAATAAAATGCTCCGGGCATTGTCAAATCCAAGGTCAGCCTCACTGAAAGACTGAAATGCTCAATAGAGTTTCAAACCAAGCTTCACACAAATCACTCTGCACCAAATAGGTCTTGACACAGCCCTTTACAAGCGCCTTTTCTTTGTGTAAACCCTCCCAGGATCAGCGCTAACACACACCGACACACAAGGGGACAGTGAAAAAGCTACTGTCCTGGATTTATTACAGCTAAATTTCACTTGGCACCATCTGAGCGTGTCTCCATCCATCTTTCTCCTTTTATCTGTGACTGTCCTCTTCACCCCGCAGACCTGCTGCCATGCCTCTATATTTTTGCTTTATCTCTCTCCCATTTTGCCCTTCCCAATCCGTCACTCAGTCTGCAATGCACCATGGGAAGGCGGATATGCCTTTATGATGTGCCCAGATTTTTGCCTCTCTAAAGTAGAGTGGGCTACAGAAGCTGAAGACCACACTGGGTACCACTTCATTAGCTACAAAGTATGCCCAATGAAGAGTGGGAAGCTTTCATTTTGGTTCAAGGAAATTGTATACATGAAACATTTGGCCTGTGATGCACCGTCGGAAAGACGAGGGTATGCCTTTATGTTGTGCCCAGATTGTTGCCTCTCTTAAGTATAGTGGGTTAGATCTACAGAGGACCACACTACACCAAGTGCCACACACATTTTACCTAATAAATTTGAGTGTGAATCTTTGAATATGTTGATCAAGGAAATTACATACATGAAAGACACAGTCAGCAAAGCACCATGGGAAGGTATAGTTGGCTACAGCAGAAGACCACACCAGGTGCCACTTTATTAGGTACAAAGTTTTACCTATAAAGTGGCACCGGTCAACCTTTTAATATTTTGGTGCAACCATATTGTATTCCTGATACATAGACTTGGCTCGCAATGCATCTTGGGAAGGTGGATGTTCCTTAATGTTGTGCCCAATTTTTCATTTCTGTACGTTTTTTTTTGGGACATACTGGCCACTTCATTAGGTAGACTTTGTTCCTAATAAAGTGGCCAGTGAGTGTACCTTTTATATATTGGTGCAAAGACTTTAAAGACTTGGACCTAGCCTGCAATGCACAGTGGGAAGGAGGGGGATGTGCCTTAATGTCATGGCCAGGTCTGCCTCTCTGAAGTAGTCGGTGTGTGAGCGTCTGTGGAACATTTGAAAAGGCCATTACGAAGCAGGTGGCTGTCCATCTGGGCTGATCACAGTTAACTTTTTCTCTTTTGCTAATACATCAAAAACATAAGGGCCAGACCGACACCTTCTGCTAAAACCAAGGCACAAGCACAACATGCATTTGCTGTAGGGCAGGAGGACATTAGCCACAGAAACAAAGGGAGGAAGTGAACCATAAAAGTCACCTTTTAAGAAATAATAAAACAGTCATACACTCACAATAAATAAAGAAAAACCTCATGCCATTTGAGAGTGATTTGCATATATGGCATAGGTTTTTACATTGGATGCTCTTCCATTTACCCAGGCTTGGGACCGGCACAAAGAGTACACTGTATGTGATCTCTGTGGCTGAATGGTGATGATGCAAGAGAAAGATTAGGTGAAAGGTATTGACACATTTCAACTTATAGTTTTTAAAACCCTTAACCTCTTCAGAATTGACTGACAAAAAACAGAGAAGCCATTAGCACTGCTTTGTGGCTAAAATTAGCATCTTCAAGAATACATAATCTAGCAAATGACTGAAGTTTTTACATAGCATTAATATATATAGATATAGATATATATAGATAGATATATATATACAGTATAGATATAGACAATGATGCTAGCATTGGTGTAGGTGAGGTCACTATTGCTCATTAACACATGAGTTTGATTCAGAACCACAATTAAAACTGCCTGAAGGCTGGAGGCAGCTGTGGCTCTCACTCCACTCATTGACTACTATCACTGTGAATGCTTATGTGGCTATATGGACCAAATGTCATTGGCACACTTTAGATAGTTCCATACCCCTTGTGTTGCCTTTGGGTGAAATAGGCTCAAAATAAATGTGTGCTCAAAAGATTTTTTTGTACTTGTTCGTCACACAAAATGAGCTAAAACCAGTGAATTTCACGACAAAAACATGTATATTTTTGTCTTTGTAAAAACAAGGCAACACAAGGGCTACATCCATTGATAGACCCGGATAGATGTATGGCTTATTATACCCAAATTCGTTCTCCCAAAATGTTGCGACTTACCTTTACTTTACGTTGTGACTTACATAGACACTCAGCAAGACAAGAACAGAACAAACTGTCCTTCAGCTTTGTGTGTAGATGTCTTTTGTTTGCCATAAATCGTCAAATAATAGTCAGTATCATAGAACAAAAGTGTTTCTTAGGGACTATCTTCACAGTCTTCACATTACAGTTTCTCTCATCTATTGTACTGAACTACCAATCAGCATCCACAAATAGATACATAATGCTTTTGAATATTGATACAGCCATGAATGTTGCATTACTTTTATGGCACACTATTGGATTAGTTTATACAGTCCAATAAAATGTGATATCTCTGTTTGGTATTAAAATAAACCGCCCTGACAATCAGACACACTCACAAGCCATGTCACTGCCCTTGTTAAAATGCCATGTTTTATTTGCGGTGATAATGAGGTCATTTGAAAAGAGATATTGAAGTTATTTATAGCCCGCTCCTGCTTTGTAACATGTGTGTCTCAGTTGTCAGATGTGTCAGATAAATCCACTGCAGTGTATTGATGGCCTTTGCCTCAATAGATTTCACTGAAAGCTTCCTGTCAGCATTTTGTTTCAACATCTTTGGCCTGCATCAAAAAGGTTAATACAAATGTCTAACTTGGGCTAGCATTTGCATTTAGAGGTACTGTGTGACAACTGGGTCTGCATTGTTCAAACGAAAGTGGACTTTAATGGAAGCCGCTAGCATTTTACTCTTCTCATTTTGAATTTTAGATCTTTTTTATGATTATTGTGATGGAAATTAGTTGTATTTATTCCTCTGCTTTGCTTCTTACAGTTTTGTTAGAAAATAATGCGCAATTGTAATATACACTTCATAATGGTACTTACAAGATGAACAGGCGGTCTGCATCAGTTTAGCATCTTTCTATTTCTTTGAGCTTTCACCATATTGTAAGACTGTTGGATAGTAAATCTGGAAAGACCTGTGACTTGCAGAGAAATGGAGGTATACAGGGACTCCAGGTCAGTGCAGGGCTGTTATTTTTGCAGAAGACTCATGGGGAGAGTTAACTTATTTGGCAGTGGTGCAGTGGGTAAGTGTTTGCCCCGCAACCATAGAGTAGCCGGTTCAACCCCCTCCCAAGCGCATACTCTCTTTGTGTCCCTGTGCAAGACACTTAACCCTGATTGCTTATGAATGTGATTGGTGTTTGGTGGTGGTCGGAGGGGTAATAGGCACAAGACTGGCACCCACGCCTCTGTCAGTGTGCCCCAGGGCAGCTGTCGCTACACAGTAGCTTCCACCACTGGGTGTGACTAAGGAGTGAATGCTATATAAAACCAATGCATTATTTTTATTATTTAAGGTAATAAAAGTATTATTGTTGCTTGTGAGGACCGCACCAGGATGTGCTTTAGGTGTAGATGGCTAAACCATTGATCTGGCTTCCACTGGTCTCAAACTGGACTTGACTTGACACCAGTAGCAGCAGTGGGACATTCTACAGAGCCTAAAAAACTCTCCACTATGCCAGCCTTTGTAAATACATTTATGATAGCCTTCATCTGACTGAAAATGGTGAGACAGGAATATCTAATATGCTCTTGCCCCACATCTGCAGGTGCTACTCTTTCATATGTCATATTTGATATCACAAGTCTCCCCAGTGTGTATAGGTCACCCAGAGGCCAGCCAATCACAGAGCTTGTAGTAAAAATCATCTCCAAACCCCCCGACAGAGCCAGCCTGAAAAACAATCCACCATCTTATTTAAGACAGATATGTGTAAAGAAATGGAGGCACGATGAATGGGGTCTATGTGTGAGACGGTCACACAACAAGAATATGCTTCCTAAATAACCACCCTCCAAACAAACAGTGGATGGATTTCATCTGAGAAGGTTTTAATATAATATAATAACAGATCTCTTCAAAACTGGTGTTGTATTGTGTTTGATACAAGCTTGTTTGAGCAATCTTCTATGCAGAGGCATTGATCTTCTCAGGAGCTGAAAATGCTAGGTTGCACCTTTCTATGTAGAAAGTTGAAGGAGCCCCACCTTGTAACTTCTTTCGATTGTTTGCACTGGCCAGTAGGGGGAAAGAGGGCCTTAAAGGGGAATGCACTTAATTTGACTTTTTTTCCAGTTGAGAGAAAACAGCCCCCCCAAAAAACGATGTTTAGAGTAATATTGTATTTTTTTAAGTTTTTTTTTTTTAGAGATTTAATGAATTTGGAACGAAACATATATATGTGTGTGTGTGTGTGTGTGTGTGTGTGTGCTTGGTCGCCCCTGTCTTAATAAAGGTGTAATTCTTTGTAATGTACTTTAGCAACACCTTAGTGGCTCACTTATGGCTCTGACCTCACCCAGCCTCTCTCACTGCTCCATGTTTAATGCACTAAGTGAACCGGTGCTGCTGGTGAAATGGAAAATGGTCCACTCAGCCTCGAGGAAGCACAATTTATTTGGCAACAGAGCAAACAGGTTCTGTGAATAAATTGTTACTGGAACCAGTTGTTATTTTACTGTTTCACAAAGAAATCCCATTGTGGTTATTTTCTAATGGACATTTAACTAAATTAACTATATTTATTTTGTGGATCAGCCTTGCAGCATTAACGTGGAACCAATTACAGTAATTACAAAAATCATTATGGGATCTACAGGTCTTGTTTGCCTAACATATTATATTACACCGTTCAAAATATGATTTAAATCTCTATTATTTATAATGTAGAGCTCAACAGATGCATACCAATGTTTAGATAAGTGTTTTAGTATTCCCCTTTGCTACTGCGCTTGCATAGGAACAAAAAGGAATGTCATTTTAGATAAACTCACAAAAATAGTGGGATTACAAGCCTTTATATAAGATTTATATAAAAACAATGTTTTTTTTCACTACAAAAGATACAAAAAAAACACTTCTTTTCACTCACACCTCATCTCATGACTATTACATTCCCAGATAGCTTTATTCAGGTCATTATGCCTGTGAATGGACGATAACAGCATTTAACTTCTGATGGATTTGTTTATACAATATATGAGCGAGAAATAGCCACAAAAATGTGCCTAAATCCCTCCGGACTTTCTGCAGCACCAGCACACATTATATTGGCCTCTGTAATACCCCACTAACATCACTATAGTAGTTAATGGCAGAGCACCCACCTTATGTTAAGTTAATGGGTTTACCGGATTATTCTATTACGGCTTCCTGTATTTTGCAGTTGCGGCATAATAGCTTTATTTCTCTTTTTGTCACTGTGTGCGGTGGGTATCCATTTTATCAGCCTCTCTGAACATTATATTACTCTGCTGAAAAGGCTATTTCCCCATCGCCATGTCTGATAGAGTTTCCTGTGAAACTGCTAGTGCTGCTTCAAAAACAGATATGTCATTTTTAGAGACTTTTTTGAGAGAGACATTTTGAGAGGCTTTTTTGCAGTGTTTTTTTTAAGGGGAGCTCACATGCCACTTGTTATAGTGTTGTTTCCTTGTCAAAAACATATTGTAGATATACATTTTGAGTAAGCCTTATGCTGAAGCGTTAACCTTCTCAGGAGCGGGAAAACACCTCTCAGATTTAAAAAAAACATTCTTTACATTGTTTACATTGGCTCTAGTAGTTCTGTTGGTGTGGCCACCAGGGGGAACAAGGGGCCTTAAAGGGTCATGCAGCTAATCTAAGATGTTTTTTTGTTTTTGTTATTAGCAGAGAGCTCTCAAAAACAAGACCATTTGAAACAAGCTATTCAACACACTTTTTTTGATAGATAGTGGTTATTTGAGCATCTGCTGCTAACATAACTTTACTGAAAACTGCTGTACAATGACATTTTGAAGGGTATTTCTATAGGCTATTCTCAATGGGGTAATTTGGTTGACATAAAGATTGACAACATCTGGATTATATGTTTAGATACAGCAATATGTAAGTGTGCCTTCACAGTTTTTGTCTATGGAGAGAATTTCATGCTCTGAAATAACCAAGAAGCCTAATTATGTGAGAAGTCATCAGCCCACATTGCCTCTTTGCAGTTTTATGCACCTATGCTTCATAAACACACTCACTCATGCAGGTCTCCAAAGTAAACAGACTGTTAAAGTTAACTGTCCTTCTCTAGAGTGTCGTCTGTCACAGGCACTAAAACATATTTCATGTTTGTGGCCGCCAGACTTTACTGTAAAACATACTGGGAGACCGCATAAACCAGTGCATTGTGGGAGATTATTTTGTCTGTAAAAAACAAAAACAAAAAAACATTCTACCTCAACATCTCTAACCATTATAATCTGAAGGGAAACTGTTTAGTCCTAATTTAATCCTGGTTTAGACTTTGGTAAATGCAGGTTTAGTCCTGGTTGAGTCCTTTTTTCGCTGATTTAGACCAGGTTTAAATTGGTTTATTTCTGGTTTAGATTTGGTTTTGTCCTTTTGTTCCGTGTAATGGTTTGACTGACTCAGGAAAACCTATTCAGATATCACACTGCCTCAATATCACCTTTAATTCATATAATTAATAGGGGTTCACATTTGCTTACCACTCCTGTTCTTGCCCTGTAGCCTATAGAGATGAGACCTCACCCATTGAAATGTCTGTGGGTTTATACGCTGTGTGCCGGAGGAGCAGGACCAGTTGAATACAAACACATGATTATGTATCCTTCAAGCACCTGCTTACACATGCACACGCATGCACACACACACACACACACATACACTATCTATAGCTGTATTCCCAGTGCAATGTTTGAGTATCATTACAAATGCATATATAGTGTTTAAAGGCTAGGCTCTTTTCATATGGAGATGTGTCTGATGAAACTGGGCTATGACCTGTCACTACCAACTATCTGATTGAATATCACACCCACAGCTGCTCCCCATTGACTACAATACTATTTTATCCGAAAGATAGTGTCCATTCAGGTGGCAAGGCCAGTGTTTATTAAACTGTGATATGGGTACCATTGGTGCATGGATCCTTTCCAGTGGGTTGGACCTGGTTTTAATTGACTGATTTAGACCTATAGTATTAGATTAGTTTTGGTTTAGTCCTGGTTTGGTTCTGGTTTAGTCCTTGTGCAGTTCTGGTTTAGTCCTGGTTTTGTTCTGGTTTAGTCCTGGTTTTGTTCTGGTTTAGCCCTGGTTTAGTTCTGGTTTAGTCCTGGTTTTGTTCTGGTTTAGTCCTGGTGCAGTTCTAGTTTAGTCCTGGTTTTGTTCTGGTTTAGTCCTGGTTTTGTTTTGTTGTAGTCCTGGTTTTGTTCTGGTTTAGTCCTGGTTTTGTTTTGTTTTAGTCCTGGTGCAGTTCTAGTTTAGTCCTGGTGCAGTTCTGGTTTAGTCCTGGTGCAGTTCTGGTTCAGTCCTGGTGCAGTTCTGGCCATTGTCATATTTTTCTTTCCATTATCTCTCCCTGCTCCTTGTCTGTGTCTTGTATACTTAAGAATAGAGATACAATTTCAACATGTTTTATTGAATAGGGATAGTGGCCTGTTTAGGTGGTACTTGGGCTCTTTCTGGTTAAGGTTTTGTTTAGTTACATGGTCGTAGTTTGGTTTGCTTGATATGGTTTCTAGGCCTTGTTAAGACCAGTATATAGAGCTGATAGATTCCTGTTTCCTGTCTAAGCCTCTGCTCTACATATGATAATCACCCTTCAGAATATGCACAACAGACAAACTTCTATTAATAGTAATGACTGTAACGCTGTCCCAGTTATTTGCCTTTGTTGGTAGCCTAGGTACTAAATTAATGATTGTAAATTTGAGACTTTGAAAAGCGCTGTCTGCTTAAATAGAGAGAAATTTTCATGCGTCAGGAATGAAAAGAAAGAATTTTTGAGACAGCAGCAGCGTCGTAACCAAGGTTTGTTTTATTGTCTGTGAGGAGCCCAGTAAAAAGGATGGAGGTGATCAGAGTATCCCTTTGTTCGCCTGCCGTGGGAGGTGCAAGGGACTCGTCATGTATGCCAGTGTGTTTTGTTGCATGTTTGCTAATTATATGCATGCTCTGAGCTGGATGTCTCTACTCACCTTTGTCTGGGATAGGAGAGGGAGGAGGAGGAGAGACAGAGCAGCAGAATGGGAGCATCGCAGTAACAATAAAAAAAAGAAAAAAAGTAGCTCAAGAGAAAGGCTTTTGTAAAAATGGGTTCGACAGTGTTTTGTTTTTTGAAAAAGCTGTGACGGTGAAGTAGTGCTTAGCAGGTGCAATCTGACCTGATCTTTCTTTTATCTCCTCTGTGCTTCAGAAAAGAATGGGACATCTTCCATCAAATGAGTTTCTGCTGCTTCTGAGTCCTTCAAATCATTCAGCTCAGATCTAAAAAAAATCTGTCAATACCGCTACATTAGCCACTCCTCGTGTGAGTATCGTTGAATGAAAAAATGTTGAAAATCCATGTACTGCAAAAGTCAATGGATAATGTATTCCTTCTTTCACATTATTCTAGTTATTCCCTTGACTATAGTGTAACCAAGCTACTTTGGGCTTGAGGTGGGGCCAAAAAAAGAATTTTTGGACTAAATTGAGCAGGGGTAATAAAAACAGCCACTAATAAGCTAATACCATACAATGCACATTAAGTTAACCCTAAGATTAAGTCTGTGATGACCTAATGAGACCTAATGAAAAAGAGTGAATTTCTGGATTTAGTGTGTAGCAAAGAGAGAAATGTTTCTATAAGATACATATTAGGATGCACATTAGGTTAATCCTCCAGATAGGTACACCCTGACCATGATCCTGGCTCAGATCTGGAGATAGGCCCCCGGGCGCTGCTCTATGGCTGCCCACTGCTGCCGACAGGTGGCCCCAGCGGCATTGAGGGATGTGTCAAATGCAGAGGGCAAATTTCCTCATGGGGATAATAAAGTGTAACCTCAACCTCTCCAAAACCCAAGTATCTGGCATTTAGAGTTAATAACCAATGTAGAATACCATCATAATAGTTTTTATAAATGTATTTCAAAAGCTATATTGTCCCATATTGCATTAACTATATTGCACAGTTCCTGTATGCACCATATGATACAGCTCCTAAACTATACATAATCAATACGTCTATTTCACATTAGCCCCCTCCTCCACCGGTACATATTTAAAGATCACACATCGATCTCCCCTCTCCCCCCCGCTTGGGCAATTATCTCCCTAATTATTCACAATTTATCTTCTGCTCAGTGGGCTGTCAGCCAGGAAGCACCATGGCCTTGTGTGTATCTTTGTCTGTGCCAGTGTCAGAGTTTGTGGATGTATGTTTTGCTGACGAGAACTCTTCCCCCTAATTGGTCAAAGAGTAGACAGGCGAGGTGCTCACATGCTGACATCTGCACACACCCTGCAAATAGCACCCTGTGTAAATCAGGAAACAGTGTAAGCTCAAGGCCTCACTGCGAGACGTCTACTACACACAGGAAAAAATACAAAACCTTGGTACACAAGCCCAGCTCCTGCTCATGGACAATATGTCAGGCCTGTCTAATTAGGGCTGTACACTGAGGTACAAAAGGAGTTTTGAAGGAGACTAAGGATTTGACAAGATAATTCTCCCACAATCCTCAATCTGACCAATAATAAGAGATGGTATTATGTTAGATTTAGGTCAGGTTTAGTCCTGCTTATGTTGATGTGCTTTACCTGGCTAGACCTAGTTTAGACTGGATTTTGCAGGTTCATTTCTTGTTTTTAGACTTGGTTTATTCCAGGCTGGTTTATAGATTTGATTTGGTTTAATACTTGTTATCGACCTGGTTTAGCCTTGTGATTTTGTGCCTTATAAAAATAATTACAAATATTGTAGCTTTTGTCTGGATTGAGGTCTTTAGATTCCATATATTAAACACATATTAGAATAATACTGTGATTCAGACCTCATTCCTGCATATGGCCATACATCTACACAATGCAAAACTAACCAGCTTGTTTGTGAGGTTTGGCAAAGCATTATGAAAAGATATACAAGCTAATATTTTACAGCCATGTGCACAAAACTAGACACACAGCCCAGCTCCTGCACTGGACAATATGTCAGGCCTGTCATATTTAGGAGGCTATTAAGGAAAATTCAGCACCCCAGGTCCTATTAATGATGTGACAACAGACAGTATGTTGTATTACTGACTGTGAGAATGTGTGTGCATGTTTTTGTGAGTGAGTGTGTGTGTATGTTAGAGGGCCGACCTTGATGCTTGGTCCTGGACAGTGGGGGAGGGGCAGGGTATTGAGGAGGGAGTGGGAGCAGAGGTGTAGCATCTCTTTGTCAACACTCGTGTCCTGTGGTTTTCCATTCTGCCCAGCCATGTTATCTTGCACTTGTGAACATGCTAAAGATACATACTAAGAAATGTGACCAAATCATTGTACATTGTCAGGTTTGTCAGAAACTCTCTCAACCTGACAATGTAGAATGTTTAGAAATGCTGTAGACATGGTTTAGACCTCACGCAAGAGTTTAGACCTGGTTTTGATCTGTTATATATTTCTTTTAGTTAAGACCTGGTTAGTCCTGATTTGGACTTGGCTTAGTCCTGACTAGATAGTGGTTCTTACATACAAAAGGAAATATTGAATGGAAAGTACTGAGATCCGGACCTCTTTGACCATAACACTGCGTACAGCCACACGCACGTGTCTAAGTCCTATGGTTTCCCAGCCTGACTTGTGTACACAGGCTCAGTCACCAGAACAACACCAGAGCATTCCTCCAGCTCAACCAGCCTGACCAGGATTACACCATGCAGTCATGCAAAGCCCACGGAAGACAGAAAGACAAAAAAAGTCACATACAAAGCAATTCTGCTTTTTGGCTTACGCTGACTACGTAGATATGTAGTTAGAGCTTATAAGGAGGCTACAGCACCCACACTTTAGGTCCAGGCACCAAAACAAGTATTAAGAGTGTCTGTGATTCAGTTAACAGTAATGTACACACCAATGCTGACATTATCCACTTGATACACATGGAGAGATTTCACTGGCTTTAAAAGGGCCATATTATGCAAAGCCAATTCATTTTCTTTACCGTGAAATAAGCGTTATTATATAATTGAAAATTGCTATATTTTTTGACTACGTATGTATATGAATATCACTTCACAAGGTGTGGTTTCTTCATCTGTCATTCATACCTAGGAAAGGCAAAAACTGAGCAAACGTGCATATATGAAAATACAAAACAACTCCAAGTATGTTTTTGATGAGAACATATTATGACAAAACAATATTATATTCAATTTGATTTTAATTTATTTTTATTTATCTCTGTTCTTTCTCCCTCTCTAAATTAGGCCTACTGAAAGTATCCACAATCCTACAAGCATTATAACCTGCTATCAATATCAAAACATCATATGAGCATAAAAATATAGGAAATCACTTGCTTCTTTAACAGCATGGCTCACAGGAACCTCAGACTCCCTTAAATCTATAATCCTAAATCCTACAATAACAACTCAAACAGGCAAAAGTGCTGTTTATATAAAAGCAATACAAATAGTTATATTAAATAATACAAAAATGCTGATGCCCGGGGCTTTGTGAAGCCAGGGTCAATACAGTGAAGTTGGAGATGAGAGGTCAGGTTACAGAGTATAAATATGGCCTGGTTTTGGTGTCATAGATGCTGACTACACTGTTTCACACTATACGCCCAAGGTTGAGTTAGTGTGAACAAACACAATTTATAGTGATTCATGGGATGACCCGAAAGGACAAGGTTAAAGGGAGGGAACCGATGTAGCTTTATTGTCCACACCGTATACACGTAAATGGACTCTTGAATTGAAGTTACTTTTTGTTTTTACTTGTGTCTATCAGGCAATAGGACAAAAAAATACTGTTCAAAAAGTAAGCGATGCACTGGAGAAAAAATGACAGAATTTTTGATAATGTGGAAGTTGTATTCAAACCATCCCATATCATGGTTAATGGAAGATTCGGATAATAAGAAAAATATATTCAGTGCAAAATATTGCCCAGTCCTTCCTAACACCTACTAACATAGTATCCTGGCAACTAATAATGATTTGACCTGCTCTTTGTCTTGAAACAAAGAGGTGCTCATGTCTGTGCAGCAGAAGTGTCCAGGGGGAGCTGTGTGTGCCTGTGGTGGCAGCTGGGCCCATGTTAAGGACTCTTCATTGAAATGCATTGAAATTAGTTGAGATGTGTCTGAAGTACCTCTTCTACCTAAACAGTTGCCTTGTATGTGTGTGGTTAGTGCCAGGATGTAGTCTGGATAAGTGGCACCTTTAGAGAGCATACCCTGTGAACAAACAAGATAAAAACATCATCAAAATCAGGCACAGCAATGATTGTATGCTAATTATTTGGCCAAAGATGAGCTATACAAACAAAAAATGAATGACTGTAAATAGGTTAAGCTTCTAGGGAATAGCTTTTTGCCTCTACTTTGGTAAGGGGTAGATTCTGAGATTTCTGAGCCTTTTTATATTTTGATTTTTTCTGATAATTATGCCTCATATCTCCACCAAATCTATCTATGTTGTGTAGTTCAACCCACTGATGATTTGCTCCATTCAAAATAACACTGTAATTTAGGTGTGAAAGAAGCTCAGTCTAAACTGTAATGCCTGATATGGATTTGTGATTGCACACACTCTGTTCATCAGTGATCTGTACCCAGTGCAGTGAGATTAATGCTTGAGACATCAGCAGGTGTCTTTTGATGCAGAAATTAGCTGAAATTTCTTTAATAACACTTCCCCCCATTTTCAAAAGATTATGTACTTTTCATGCTGTGAACACTATGTTGGGTGCTAGTTTGGAGCCACTGGGGACATATGGGTTTTTAAAGCACAAATAATCCTTTTCTAACACAAGCACACACACACACACACACACACACACACACACAAATCATTCATACACACACACACACACTGTATGGTTTACTACTGGGTTAAACGGGGTTATCTTGAGCCCCAGATGGACGGCCATTTGTCATACCCTCCAGAAACTAGCTCCTGAACTGGGACATGTTGGTCAGAGTGTCCCTTATAATTTTTCTGCGGAGGTTTACAGAGGATAAAATGTGTGTTGCTGAGCGCTGGACACAAATGTGGTCTTGTCTGTGTGGTTAGTTACCCATGCCGGGATCGCTATGAGAAAGGATTAGGATAGATTTAGACAGGCTTTGTTTAATAAGCAGCACAACGGATGCGCCGGATGGGAAACGAGCAAGCTCAAAATGGGTTAAAACATACACAGACACATGTACCATTAAGTAGACCTGAAAGCATAGAGCTGCTGTAGTTTAAGTTTAATTTACTCAATAAAAAGTTAATAGGAGCTGTTTTTCTGTACCGTTGCAAGATAGATGCCACTCAAGAGGCCAGTAAAGAAATCAATGATCAGTTTTTGTTGAATATGCTTTTGCCATATTGTTCAGTGGATAGAGCAATGTGGAAGTGGCTCAGGGAGATGGTCTTCCACAACTCAGAAGGCCGTTCGACTCTGCTCCAACCAAATGAACTGCTGCTGTTGTGTCCTTGAGCAATACACTCACTCACCTTGCCTGAATATGATTGCATGAGTGTGATTTGTATTGTGTTTATTGGTATTTGGAACGACTATAGCTGCCACATCTATGTCCACCAGTGTAGAGTGAATGGATAATGTTTACTTTGGAATGGTTAATCTAAATCTAATCCATTATTAATAGCATTTACCCTTGAAATAGAAGAAGCTCATGTCTCTGATGTTTGTACTCCTTTATCCTTCTATTTATTAAATATATTACCAAAATAAGTCATTGTTGTGTCGTGAGAGTGTGTATTATCCTAAAAGCTGTGTATTTGAGCTTCTGTGCATTGGGGTCCTGGTTGTGGTAATTGGGGCCGATGGAGCTGAAAGACAGGATGAACTGAGGATAAAGGATGGATAAAGAAAAGGATGGCACAGTGCACATTGGTTAAGGCAGGACTGTGCTGATTGGCTCATGACCTTATGCACACACATGCTTCCGTGTGTGTGAGCGTGTGCATATGTATTGGTGTGTATGTATCGCCACAGATGAGCGAACAGCTTAAGCAATTCCTCCCTGGGCCAATTATATGAAGAGAGTTTGGTCCCAGGTGTGAGAGCCTCCTCTTGGTAATAGAAGCGTGATTAGTAGGTTTATTAACTGCATTTCAGTCTGTGAATGTGTGCTGGATTTAGGGGTGAACCAGATTCACTTTTTTGTTGTTTACTGCTTCATTTTTAGCTGATTTATTGTTTTAAAAGTTTTTTTTTCATTTATAGGTGGGATGGAGGATGTGCAGGTTTTACGTACTATAATGCAATGCTTAAGAAGGTGGTTAACTTTACTGCTTATTTGTGTTGTATCTCAAAATACAATGTGGGCAAGAAACTATTCATTCTTGGGGAGGATCTGGTTCACATATTGAATCCATTGGGACCTAAACCTATGAACTTGAAACTTATTTTTAGTATATTCACCTGGTTATGCTCCACAAACCTGAGTTCAAAGTCATAGTCACTCTGGGATCAAGAGACTGAAAAATTCTTCTGGGATTCTCAGTTCAATATAAAACATTATGGTTGAAAGTGGAAACTAAAACTCCCTAAGGAAATAAAAACTGGTTTTGTGTTCTTGTGTTCTGTGTCTATTAAATATTCAATTTAGTGAAACAGCGTAAGAGAACCCCAAATGTGCACAAAGAGGAATACATAAATTGGTTTGTTACAGAATACACATTTTACATGAGGAACACATATAGTTATTTTGAGACGTATTGTGTTATCTTTGAGTATTTTTATTACTGTGACATACTTTTTTTCTAGAACAAATATGATACTGAAAAATGTTCTATTTCATTAAAACGTTAAAGCTCCCTTTTTTGAGTAGTTTTCATTTCAAACCTTTGACATTGACTTCAGGCCCCATCTTTACTCGCAGCTCAAATACAGATTCACTCATTAATGCAGTGTCTGCCTCCCCATTGGTTTCACTATATATGTGACAAGCCTGCATACTCAAAGGACATTGTCAAAATGTCAAACTTTATAAAATATAGATATATTTGAAGTGTGGCGCAGTGATGAATTGAGGAAATATGAGAGAATATAAAAATGAGTGAGAGAGCGGGGATAGAGATATGAGCTCTCTGTGGTAAAAGACAATAAAGTGTGAAAGGTTTTTTCCTTTGTTTGATGTGCTACCCTTGGGGGGCGCCGTGACAAAAACTGCAGCACAACACACCCCAGTTAAAAAGAGGAAAAATGACAAGGGCCATTTCTCTCTTCCTCTTGACGGTGCTTCAGTGGGATAGCCTGTGTATGTGTGTGCTGCAGAAACAGGACAGAGAAACTGAAAATGCAGAGGGGCCCTGGGGGTCCCATAAATCAGGGCTGCATTGAATTGAAGGGTCCTACGTGGGAAGACAGGTGTCCATAGCACTGTGGGGCAGAGGTTATGGCCAGGCTTATCCAACACACACACAAGAGATTATTCATTCATTTACTATTTCTTTATTCCAGCAACTATGACACGCTAACAGAAAACAACTGACTTCCACGTTTATTCAATTTAGAGTCACCAGTTTTTCTAACACATGCATGTCTTTAGATAGTGGGTGGAAGCCAGAGTATGAAGTATCATGGGGAGGACATGCAGACTCAATGGGAATTGAACCCATAACCTCCTTGCTGAGAGAAGAGAGAGTTAACCCCTCAGCCGTGCATCCGCCACACAAGTTATCATACACAGACACATCATATTTCCTCCTCTTGTACCTCATTACCATGTCATTGTCCTGATAATATCTGCCTGCTTCTTTATGCGCAATACTTGATCAGATAATGTGAGGCGATATCAACACGCTCTGCTCTTGTAAACTGTTTACTGTTGATTACTCAGTTTATAAAATATGAGCCCACCACCTTCAAAGAGCAGAGATGGCTCCACAATAACATTAGCATAATAACAATTCCCGGGCTTTTCAGACGATATGGAAATGCACTGAAATATTGTTTTTTTTTCCTTTTACTGCGAGACATACAGTTATTACGGACGACAAATATGAATAAAATATAATGGTTTGAAGTGAAATGAAAGGGGGAGCTGTTATACTTGACCGTGCGGCTTCGCTGTTTGGGGAAAGCATTACTATTCAAGAGGTGTGTACATTTGCATACGCCGACCATGTGTGATTGAATAATGAAAAGAGCCAATACAAAGTGCACTGTATGTCTTTTTTTGTGGTGGGGCAAGGCTAAACATCATCTGCTCAAGCAATTTCCACTCGGGTCGGGTTTTTCTTTTTTGTAGATGCCCGGGGGGTTAGGGAGAGGGGAATGCTGCCTGGCTTAGTCCTCCTTTTCAGCCGTACACATGTTATAAAATGAAACACACCACAAACACACAAACACATCTGGCTAGGTCCACACATCTGCAGACAGTCAAAAAGTGAAGGGTCCCATAGAGTTCACAAGCTTGTGAATTATACAAGCCTAACTGAGGAGGCTGTCTGGTTTAAGTGCCCCCTCGCCTGTGACTTGAATATGATTTTTTTTTTTTGCAGTTTGTGTGTGCTGTGTGGTATAACTAGATGAATTATTCACTGTTTACTGATGAGGAAGCATCACCGTCCCATATCACCTCTCCTTACTCCCTTTGGCCCCAGTATCTCCATCAATCTCACCCTCTCACTATATTTTAAACTTATATCAACGGACCATTGCAAAGGCCTTGAACATGATGCACCACAAAGACAAATCTGTGGAAATGTTTTATACAGGTTTAAAGGTGTGCTGTTTGGTAAGGCACTTAACAAAAATATGCTATTCATTTTTTTTTTTTTTGAACTTTTATTGCCAAAGAACAACAGGCAATTTACATACAAACAGTTTCATCCTGAGACTGGGCTTTCAGTTTGATACAGAAATACAAAATTACAATATACATC
>JAVQKC010012866.1:0-16808 GCA_036025475.1 Philypnodon macrostomus
CGACGTATGGGGCAGACATACGGGGCAGACGTACGGGGCAGACGTACGGGGCAGACGTATGGGGTCGTTTTCGCCGATATACACTTTGCTGTCGGGACGACAGCACAGGCCTTGTTGAACTGACAAGTTTGTTTCAGTTGAGGTAGTTTTTCACTGTTTACTACAAGATTACAAGAGAAGCTTTCCTGAAGTGCAGTGACAACATGGTAGGAAAATGTACCAAGAATGTTTGTTTTAAATACTTCCTCAAACCTTAACCCTTCCACCTATAATCATTCTTATCCAGCAATCTTTATGTCATCACCTAGTTATGTGGTTAAAATTACTACTGCTAGCACAATCTGTGCTGCCTTACCTGTCATCGTCTCCATCCACCGGAATGGTGATGCCAAAGAAGCTGACAGTAGGACTGGGCAGGCTGAGGCCCCCTGTGAGCAAAGGTTTCACATCTTTCCCGGGCACCACACTGGAGACAGGCTGAGGCAGGGCATCTGACTTGGTCTTGGTGTCTTCTGAGAGACTATTGAAGTTAGAGGAAACCAGACCTGCTGTAGTCTGACCAGAGGTGACAGTGGTCACAGGCACATTCTGGACAACGTGGGAGTTAATGGTAACCAGTGATGCAACCGAAATACCTGTCCTCCCCATAACTTTTATTGGGCTGATAGGGGTCACAGCTGAGGCATTGACAGTCTGAAGGTGGAGGCCTGGGGCTAAGGCTGCCTCAGCACCCTGTGACAAAAGACCTGGACCTCCAAGGCCAGCAGGGGTGATTAGGGGTGAAGGCTGGCTGCTTGAAGGTACAAAAGGCAGTGAGTGGTAGTCAAGATGCCCCAACACGCCACTGTTCGAATAGATAAACGACTGAGGCGGTGTGGCAGGAGGCATCACTGGAGACTTGTGCAGCATGGCACCTGGGTGGATACCATTCAGGCTGTTTGGTATGAAGGTTTGTGAAACCACAGGTGGCACATTGGCCTGTGCTTGCTGTGATGATGTAGTTGCATATTCTGTGGGCTGGAAGGCACTTGCACTCCTAATCTGGGGAGCCAAACTGTAGCCTTGTTGCAAAGGCTCTGGTGAAAGGAGGGGTGTGGGATACCCCTTAGAGTAACCATTAACATTTTCCACAGACTGAATAGAAAATGCACTAGGGGCAGGTACACAATTGATGGAGGTTCCTACACCACTGTCTCCATCTATGCTGTGATCATTAGTCACAGTGGGCTTTACACTGTCCACAGTCCTGTTAGAATCTGAATCTTTTTCATAAAACTCAGCGCATGTCCACCTGCCCCGTCTAAAGGGCTCGCCACTACCATGGTCAAGCTTAATTACCCTGAAACGGGAACTACAGCTGGTGGGAGCTCCGTTGCTGGAGACAGATGAAGGTTGACTGGCTGGGGTTGCAGCTGGCCCACTTCCTCCAACATTAAGTGGGGTGTTACGACCACCAGTGCCTATACTTTTATAGCTGAGCCCCCCGTTGACTGGAGTTGTCCCTTCCTGATGCTCTCCTACGTGGTTTAGATTCTCCTCGGAAGAACTGTGGTCACACACGCACACATCTGTCCGCGACACATCAAATATCTCCGTAGACGCGTCCTCCTCTGCCCGAGTCTCGTCTAGGTTGTCTATGCTCTCGGTGTCGTCAGTGATACTGTTGGCCGCCACCTGAGCCTGGGTCACACTCGTGATCTGAAAACAACTTTTCTTCTTCGCTGGCATTTTCGACATGTTTGCACAGCGCGTGATGTCGATCTATCGCCAGAAACAACTAGCTGAATATCGTTTTTTACAAACGAGATATCAGACACGTACCATCTCCGACAGTGGTCATGTTCCTCTTCATCTCCCTTTCCGGAGTAAAGTGTCACAAGGAAAATAGCACTGATTAAAACTCCCAAAAGGTTTCACAGAACACAGTCGTAAAATCTCTTCTACGTCAGTCTTTTTTACCGGCTTGGGCTGTCCCGTGTCCGGGTAGTGCACTTTCAACAGGTCCTTGTAAAAGTCCTTGTTCAGCAGCTGCCACCGGTACTTTACTCTGAGGCGGCCACAGTCGCTCACAGCCCAATTCTTCTCTCAGCACTGTGTATTTCTTTTGCTGTAGCTAATAGTAGCTCTAGATCAAAGGTTTTAACTACCTTGGTACTAACCAGAGCAACATCGCGATGTAAACAAATCTACTGGAGGTCTCAGGAGGAATATGATCCAGCAATAAGGGAAAAATCATAAACCGAGCGAAGTCTTGTCTCTCGCCGTGTGGACAGCTCACAAGCTGCAGCTAGCAGATACTACTTCATTTCAACGGTAGGAAGCTAACAGGGCTAACAGTAGCCCAACCTCGACACGGCAAAGCGCAGTGCATTCTGGGTAGAGTGTTCAAACGTTTTAATGTGTTCACAAGTACAATGTTTTCTAAATAAGTTGGCCTACAGTTTAAATATTTTTCCAATTTTTCAACTATTAAAAGTGTATTTATTATGAGTCGTTAACCGACGTCACTTCCGGTCACGTCCCACTTTTTAAAGAAGAGGACAGTTTATACACAATGATTCAATCTATACTCTTGCTTAGTGACATCAATTTATATATTAAATCTATAAGTAGCCTGAAGATTAAGAAAGCTGGAAAAACACTCTGCAACTTAAAGAAATATAACATTAGCAACCAAACTGGCTCCTCCTATTATATTTCATGTATTAATGTGGCACATTCTCTTGTCTGTTTTATTTACTCCTGGTATTTTGTTCCTCTTTGTAATGTTTGTATTTGTACAAAATGTTAATAAATCATTGAAAGAAAAAAAGAAGACAAAAAAGAGGACATTGGTAGTGATTGACTGATCGAGTGAGTGAGTGAGTGAGTGAGTGAGTGAGTGAGTGAGTGAGTAATGAAAATTTGACCAGCAGTGACATTTGTCATTTTCAGAATAAAATATAAAATTGTCACACCCTAAATGAATCATTCTGGTCTACTATGACAAAACATGTCTAGCCTACATGACTCACAGCATTTAATAGTGTACCAAGCAAGTTTTATTCACAGGTGCATTTTGAATAAATAGCCCAGTGTATTAAATCTAGGCTATAAGTATGCAATCCTATAGCAAATAGGCTACTTGGTGTAGTATTTTGACTTATCATATTATTATAGCTTTACTGGACCAGTTTGTTATAGAAAAATACCTCTTGGACATGTTTCCTGGGAAGGTGCAAGTCCAACCAGGCAGAAGCTCTGGTGGATGAGATGGAGAGACTGTGTCTTTCATGGTCTGGGAATATCATTGTATTTCCCTGAAGTAGCAGAAAGTGTCTGGGGTCTGGGAACAAGAATGTTTGGGCATTTTGTCTTGGAAGTAGGCTACAGCATACTCAGAATAGATAATAATAATATAAATTAAATGAATGCTAATGTGACTATAATGAGTTGACTAAGCTGTGTCCAAGGTGTGCTAATTCAAAGTGTGAAAACTTCACACCAAATCGGTCACAAAAATCTTTTAGACAAGGATGTGCTAGCGTTTATAACCTGCGAGTCTCATATGACTAATGACTTCATTTCTTCAATGATCTGATGACTGGGGGTTATTGTAACAATAAACAGCATGAGATGTTTGAAGACATATGAGTCATATGGTCAACACAAGACATACATGTTGTCATCATTTTAAGGCAAAGGCTTTGGACACTACAAGCAGTTTGTATACAGAAATATGATCAAATTAATTAAATGAAATGTTTAATCTGGGGTTTTTCCAGTTACACTCACATTCACAGCAAACGCATGTGTTACATTTTTGTACTGTACTCATTTCCTGTCCATTCTCATTTCTCTGTCTGCTTCTACCAACTCAAAGCACTGATTACAGTCAGTGAAATAAGAAGTGACTCAATTTCTTCAGACCAGACCAATAGTTCAATTACAATGTTACACAATGTCCAGATGCCATCTCACTTGTCTGTCTGACAAAAAATTATTTCATGAACTTTTGTAGATAAGACAGGAGTCAGTCATTTGTCAGGACTAGTAATGGCATAATAATATACATGAGCATTCATTCTGATTAGATTTGTACTGTACAGTCAGGTATATTTGACGAGACATACTCCCCAGTACTTGTTAATACCTAGCAACAACACCTTGTAAAAACAATATTGCAACATCAGCTCCAATAAGCTCTCTATTCTTAGACCCATACAGACTCTTTAGTGGCAGTTTGTGCGTAGGTTTTCCCTGCACGGGTCAGTGTGTTTGTGTAGCTGCTTATGTTTATTGACATTGGTCTGAGGGCAAGAACTACCAGGCTATCCTGCGGTGTGTCACGGTCTAAAGGTACAGCTTCCACTTTTCAAGCACCATCAGCCGAAACAACATGGGCCTTGTGTCGGCTGTATTTTTGGGGGCCCAGCGTCCAGTAAGCAGTGGTCATTTTTTAGCAGACCAACCTGGGAGACCTCTGGCCTTTAGGGGAAAGCACAGTGGGTCCAGACAGGCTCGGTCAACAAACATTGTGACCGTACATCACTCATCACATGCTAAAAGGGGATATGGGGAAAGTGGTACAAGAGGTTGGTTCAGGGCAGCTTGACCAGGACTTTACTAAAATAATGAAATATGCACGTGAGCCCATGCATGGCTCCAATTTATGGGCTTCTATTTCCAGAGAAACACACATTTGTTTGTTAGTTGTTGCCACACCATATATTTCTCACTGTCTGACCACTAATAAATGCACGCATGTTATTTTCTGTTATGGTCAAATATTCATCATCCAAGAACAAGCCCACAGTATCGGTGCAGTGTATTTTTATAGCTCTGAATCTGTATGCATTTTCAAACTGGTAGGGTTCACATAAATTCCTTCACCAACAGCAGCATGAGACAATGCATAGTTTAGTTATTACACACTATCCACTCTTGTGTTGGGTTGGAGAGATCAAATTCAAAGTTCAATGATTTGTAATCTACATCTCAAAAACAAAGAACTATTCATTTTGCAAACACAGTAAAGTTTTACTGTGCTCTTTTTGTTTTTGGCAGAATATAATCCTTGATATTATTTATTTCATGTAGAAAAATGCAGCAAACAACAGATCTTCTGAGTAATAAGACTCAAAGTCTTATCTCGGATTTGACAGAAAACTCAGGTGTGTGAAAACATCAACAATGACTCTACATATGTTACAACAATAATAATAATATTGCATTAGTCTTATATAGCGCTTTTCTAAACACTCAAAGACGCTTTACAATTTCATGCATTCATTCACTCCTTAGTCATACTCATTGGCGGAAGCTTGGCTGCCTTTCTGTGCCCTCCTGACCACCACAATCATACAGTCACACAATCACATTCATACAACGACAGTGTGTGCCGGGCACAGGCAACCCTCTGGTTGCAGGGCGAACACCTACCCACTGCAACAAAGCCCCAGTAGTGTTTGATTACACACCCATTGACATTGTTGCATCTATATTTTTATAGGAATGTCTGAGGAGAGCTGTGACGACAATAATAGACAAACTGAGAAACTATAGTGTTTGGACATTTTTAAACATTGTATAAAGTTATCATGTTTTATTACAAGGGCTTGTTCTGGCAGGAGAAGCACATTCAGAAGAAACTATGTAATGATTCACTGTGCATGTAGTTCCGGTTTTGTGTATGATTTTCACCTCTCTCGAGCTTCAAATAGAACAGGTGTCTGATGGTATGCATTTGTATTAGAACACACCAATGTCCCCAATATATGAAATATCTGAAACAGGTTTAGAAGACAAATGTATTTATTGTCAGAAGTGGGTTATTATAACTTACAAAACTCTTCTCCGAATTCTGCAATTGCCTTCATATGATGTGCTCCCAGTTGAGCAGAAACCATTGATGACTGACTGGAATGACATAATGTGGATTTTCAATAAAAGTAATACCCATTGCACGGAAAGCTGATAACTGAACAGAGCACAACTGGATTTCTGTGTGTTCAGTTAGAAATCATTACGTTGTTGTTTTGCCACTAGTAATCATCCTGAAAGCTTCTTTATTTGATCACATCTATTATATTGGCTCACTACTGTCATTAGAGTGTGCCTACAGCCATAGTAACATTGTTTGTGAAAACAGCAGTGAAAGAAAATGTGCATACATTTGATCTGATGATGTGAAACCTTTGACTAATCATCCTCAACTGTGTGTATCTGGGTCATCTCCACCCTGTCAAATATGGGCAAAGGCATAACAAATGTGTCTTTGAGAGCAACTTGACTTATCTGTGGCTGTCATAAATATAAATCAGTTCACTTGAAATGTTAGTTCTGTCTAGGAGGAGAAATCTCTTGAAATGAGCTAAGTTCACCAGCGATAACTACAACTTGAATTCCAGATGTTACAGAATTAAAGTAATTTAACTTAATTAGTTGCTAGATTTTCATCCAGCTGATTTTTTCCCGATATGTCCATTTTGCCCTGTCCCAATTTTTTGGAGGCCTGTTGCAGGCATGAAAATTGAAATAAGCTCATTTTGCACATAAAAGTGTAAAGTTATGTTCTACTGTAAATACAATTCTGTCTCATTTGTTTTGAAAGTCTATTAGTTTTTATTTTATTCTGATTTTAATAAAAAAAAATCCAACTTTTTTCTATAGAAGTTGGGAAAACCAATTTCATTTTGAAAGCTTCTGGCCACTACCATGTCAGTAGTGGGCTGTGCACCAGCAGAGAACAACTCAAATCAAATCAGGTTTTGTTTGTTACTTCTGTAATTGTTTTTAATGTTGCCAGAATTGTCAATTTATGAAATGCCAGAACAAAGTGTTCTCAACACGTCTCCAAATGTCAGCTCTTTCATAAGTGATGCCAATTTGATTATTTTGATAATAAAGACAGTTATGTAAAATCATTATAACTGACAAAACAAATCAATCTGGATATAAACATCTGTCAAATGATCCATTATTAGATCTTGTCTTTTTCTCAGAAGCTGCATTTGTTTTCTTGAATGTTTTAGTATCTATGCCTATTTTTAAATGTCTTTGAATATGGTTTGATTTGCACTGTGCAGTATTCCTTACGAGCAAAACTTAAGCCAAAAGTTATTTCCAGAATCTCTTGACGTATGCAACATCAGCAAAGGTGATATCATTCTTTTGTATGTTGAGGAAATGATCTACAAAAACACCTGACGTGAAAGCTGACAGGCATCAACATTTTAAAATCCCCTTTTAGCAAACTACTGTAACCGTTACTTTATGACACATTTTTCCCTCTCATTGGAAATTTTACGTGTTTTGATTTGTCGGACTCAAAACCTGAAAGCTGAGCGATTTCTTCTCTGGAACCGTAGAATGTTTTATTACGGCTTAGTGCGCCCTCTGTGTCACACTGCGGACATTACACTTACTTATCGAGCTGAAGTAAACAACAATACACACGAGGTGGCGTAAGTGAGCAATAAAATAAACCTAGAAAGCCAGTTGTGTCCTGCGGTCATATAGGTACATTTTCTGGAAGGATTTAAATGAAAGTTTAGAGAGAAATGTATTGTAGGCCTATACAAAACCTTTGAAATTTGACTTGCAAATTAAGAGCTACCGTCATAGTTCTATTCTATTTACGCAGTAGGGTGGCCACTTTACTGGTGTGGCCTTCTCTTCTGCTGCTGCTTATGATCAAGTGCGTTCAGAGATGTTTTCTGCTGACTTTGTTGTTGCCATCTAAAACCGACCTCTGGCATTAGTATGGAATTTTCCCCACAGAACTGCCACTCACTGGATAATCATCTTTTTTCTTTTTTTCATACTGAACTCACAGTTCAACTACCCCTAGTTCAATAAATTCCCAATTCCTCCCAGCTGAACACACATCTGAATGTCTAAGTTTGTCTATAGTCTGCTGCCATGTGTCTGACCCATTGACTATTTATTTGTGTTAACATGCACTCGAAAAGATGTAGGCTACCTAATAAAG
The DNA here is from genome assembly GCA_036025475.1 of Philypnodon macrostomus. NCBI lineage: Eukaryota > Metazoa > Chordata > Actinopteri > Gobiiformes > Eleotridae > Philypnodon > Philypnodon macrostomus. The sequence continues at coordinate 7,973 of JAVQKC010012866.1, forward strand.
TGGCCAGTATGTGACTTATAAGCTGCTTGGCTCTATACATTCATTCAGGCCATCATCTATCACATATAAACATCAGTTCCTCTGACAATGTGTGGTGGTGGTTAAAAGGCTCATCTGATGCTGTTGACTACTATATGTGAAAGGTTAACATGTGAAAATTAACTAGTGTAGTTTAGTGGTTAATGAGGTGCCAAGATATCACGCCATCAAGTGTTGTTCTTCATAACTCACTGGAAATATTTGGACATGTTTGGTTTTGGGGTAATCATGTAAATTGTACAACAATCTAAACAAGCCCAAATATGTGCGTGTTTACTTTTCCATCTTTTAGGAAATTGACTAAAGAGTTTCAAGTGCAATACAAGCCCTGTATCTCTAAGATATGGTCAGACTAATGTGATTAGCATAAGTTCCAAATAACTAATACTCTCCTGTTTATCAAAGTGCTTATTGAAACTACAAACAGAAAAGAAGATGGCTGCTGTGATGCACATTGTGACGATGGAAGGAATGACTGGAGAATTATTCTGGTTCATAAGGAATTTAATAACAAAGATGATTTACCACTGCAAGATAGATCATTATTGGGGTTTGAAATGAAACAGATCAGAAATGTCAGAATAAAAAAGATGGAGTAGTGAAAATGTGTACCAAAGTATGAGTATTGTTATTTTAAAAGAATATTGCTTAAGTTGAATGTGGTGGATTCAACAAAACACACACTTTCATTGGAAAAGAATACCTAAAATCTGAAGATGTTCTGAGTCATGCAAAACACAGCAACCCTGAAAATGTCTGCTGTAAGTGAGATCCACTTCATCCTCTCCTCTATGAATAATGACTATTCATCAGAGCTGAACAGTGGGGCTTTATACCAAGTCTGTACATTATCATATGCTGCTGCCAGCACAACAAGGACTGCATGTACACTCACTTGTCAGCCCACTAAACAACCGCTGTATTTCATGACCATAGCCGTTAAAAACGACAACTAGCTAAAAATGAGATGTAATTTTGTAAATTTGTGGATTTCTGCTGCTTTCTGTGACTTTAACTAAAGTGGGTGTTAATCCAAATTCCTGCAACATTTTTTAGGGTGAGTACGAGAAAAAGAAGGTCTTCAAACCAAAGTAAGAAACAGGAAATGATGTAGACTCATTCCAGAGGCAGAGGAGCTGAGGAAATGAAATCAGTGCTTGGGCACACATCAGAATGAACAAAAAGAGGATGTTTTTCACTATTCCACTATAACCATCATATTGGACTATTAGACCAATGGCTCTCAAACACTGGGTCAAAACACCAAGTCACTAAAGATTTTTTGTTTAGTCAACAGATCTCTTAAAAAATTAAGAAATTTGTAATAATAATATGCAGTGAATGTAATGATGTTAATACCAAAAGAGCAATTAATGAAAATAGGAGAAAGTAATAATTGAACAGTCTGAGAAACACATTCTATGGTTTAGAAATGTGTCAGCCATGTTTGTAGTTCATTCCCTCCAGCAGTGAATCTATACATTTGCATAGCTATAAATTTTACAAGTTTGCACAAGTACAAGTCTGTGTCTTCATTTGAATGTGTGAGCGTGTGACTCCCATGCCTCACATTCATGATTCATCCCACACAGCTGCATGAGGTTCAGGTCAGGAGACCCTCTGTGAGAAGGCACACAGTCATTGTATGGATCAGCATTTATAACTATGCACCAAGATGGACCACCTTTGATCTTCTGCTGACCGCATTTTTTGGGTCAAAGTTTGCATGAGCCAAGCAGCTGCAGTGATAAGTTATCAAACAATCTATCGAAGGGATGAAGAAACCACCTCTTGACAGCTCATCTGTGCATCCCTGTGCATCTTCTTTAAATGCTATAGGCTGTGTACATCATGGCGACTATTGATTTAATTTGTTTTTTGACAGGCCTGGTATCAAAGAAGCACCAGAGCCCGATCTTCCTACCTGCTGCTGTTCAATGTGTAATGCCCCCTAAAGAAGAAAAAAAACATTGTTCCCATATTACAGAATATAATTTACTTTATTAAAAATGTCTAAACTTAAAAATGCATAAACATATAACAAAGCTGAGCAATATTTCTCTCATGCTCTACATTGTCATTTATTGAGCAACATGTAAGAAAGGAGCCCGGCAGCTTTTATTGTGGTGGGTGTAAAAATAGATTTCTTGTTCTGTGATACAAGAGGTTCATAAATAAATAATTCTGTTCAATTGAGGTGAAACAAATATCTGAATTGCTGTATATGTGAATCATAGCAAAGTGCAATGGAGTACCATACTGTAGTATTAGTTTCATATTGATAGTGGTAGTTTTGCTGTGCAATTACAAAAGAGACTCACTTCTACTTGAGTAAGATTATTTAGTAGAGATGAGTACAGATTTTGAGTATAGCTTTTTCCACCTCTGCACAAAAGAGACGCTCCCTTGTTTTATGGTGTTACAGCCCATAAAGACTAACAATGGGACTATTTTATATACTGATGTCACTGGCCTATATATTTAAGTGAGATTTTAATTACATTATGACAAATTGCACAAAGAAGGCAACAGGCGACCGACCACATGACCAGCAGTGAAGTTTAAAGTTGCAAATGAATGGCAAGCACATGGTGTATAGCTCTGGTTAATAACAATGATAAAGTATACAATAAACAAGATCAAATGCCATGTGTAGTTTGTCATAAGCTATTAACACAATGTTTTGCAACTTTTGTATTCATACATGTCATTGCTGTATAGTTGAATGGCACTATTTTTATTTTAGCAGATATACAAAACACAGCAGCCATGGTAACAGAAGGCAGCCAATAGCAGCTCCGATTGTTGTCTGTGTGGCAGTGAAGTAAACCCTGCCCACCTCTGTTAACCTGGTCAATAAGTAACTCAGTCCTTTACATAAAAACAAAATAATTTACAGAAAAAGTTTGTCACACAATCAAGGCCTACAATTTGTTAATATCATATTTTCAAACCAATTTGATTTGATTATGGTTGTCAAAGTATTCCTACAAACAATTTTCCCTTAACAACTGATTACATGTTTAATGTGGGTAATGTAAATGGTCCAAGTTTCTCTTGGGTGTGAAAATCAGTGATTAATTGTCACACACAAACACACTATTATCTGTTTTCTGGAAAAAACTGCTGTACAATATATGAAGCTAATCATCAATTAAGGTCATTTGTATATAGATTTTATGATCAAGATGATCACATTTCTGATTAATAATTAACTGTAATCTAAACAGACCTTTATTTTTTGTAATTTATTTATTTGGCTCCCCATTAGCAGAGCAAAAGCTGTTGCTATTCTTCTTGGGGTCCAAGAAAAAATCTGTCACTTACGGCCATTTTAATCAATCATGCAGTATTCATCCGCCACGTAGTATATTTTGCAACGAGTTCTTTGGCCAAAGCACAACCCTGGCGGAGTGATTCGTGAGGACTACACCCAGGCGGCGGCGGTCCTGTTGCAGCGCTGCTCTTCACCGAGACCTAGACCAGAAGAAAGCCGGGACGAGCGGAGCCGGGGGGGTTATCTGCTGGAGGCCCGTTAAAACACTGATAAATACAGCTTCACCGTAGTTTCTTCGTCGCTCAAGAGACGTTATTGACCTAACCTGACCCATCGCACCTTTTCCTCTTAGAACTAATTTGACAAAATGTCCTGGCAAAGCTACGTGGACAACCTGATGGCTGATGGCAGCTGCCAGGACACGGCCATTGTTGGGTACACGGACGCCAAATACGTCTGGGCATCGCATGTCGGCGGTATCTTTTCCAACATCACGGTTAGTGCTCTCTATTCATTGTAATACCATGATATACGGGGCGCTAAAGGAACATTTTCAAAGTAGGTGCGTTTGTCTGCAGAGACAGGCCTTGCCGATTGAGGATAAGAAAAGTGTGGTACACATGGTATCCATTGGCACGCAAACGTCAGAAATCCCGCCCGATTTTCACTTTTCAATGAGTGTCCATTGAAACGTGTTTAAAATTCATCCGTGGTATTTGAAAATTTAAACAATGAAAAGGTATACTTAACGCTATTTATCTACGGGAGACGAGAGGCATAACGGCACTGTGAAGCTAAAGGCTAGACGCTAGTTAGCTTGCTAGCGTTAACTAGCTTCAGATACCGGTCAGATAAAAAAATATATAATGCAACAACTATGTATCCCTGACCTGTAAATGATTGGAAACGTGACCATCTACTTGATATTCTATGTATTTTTGCTGTATTTTTGTAGTTTTTGCTGATATGTAAATTTGCCGGTACAATTCCTAGGCAGAGGGATGTGAACATTAATTGGCAAGCTGCAGCCTGCTGCTAGCTGTAATCGGGCCCTTCCCGTTAGAAAATCATTATTGCTAACGCCAAAAGCGCAGGTTCGGTTGCGCAGCCACGCTTTCTTGACGTACTACGTGCGTTGGGTCTTCTCTTTTTTTCCGTAGTTATCTTTTGTGAATCGCTTTGCTGCTACCGCCCCTCGTTTTCAAGATGGCGGACAGCTTCTTATTCATTTTGTTCATGCCACCCAACCGAGACGTTTGTCAAAAAAAATGCATCTGACCACCGTGTTTATCCGACATTTTTAATTGATTCCATTAATTTGTTCAATTGAACCACACACGGTGAGCGCGCCTCGTGTTTGGAGATATACCCTCACGAGCTTGTGCTTGTTTGTAACGTTTCGTTGTACCTCCATTTTGTCTAATAAAACAATTATTGGTCGCTTTTGGGCCATGTGCGTGAGCAGTAACAAGATCCCTTGTTCGATAAAGTAAAATAATCCTAATAAAACTAGCTCATGGTGAGCGGTATTAACACTTTGCAGATACTTGCTGGGAGTGTCCTCTGAGCTGTGACAGGATAACTGTCTGAAGCGATGTTTAGTTCAGTTTGCATAACGGGGCATAATCTGTTAATAATTATCAGTGCAGACCTGTCGCAATATATGGCATACATGATAATAAAATACCTTGTCTGTAGCCATAATTGTTGAGGCACTAAACGCATAATACGGTTTACGCTGTCAGCTTGAGGAACATTTTATTACAATTTGACAATGGCCCTTTATTTGAGCTAGTGGTCATGCTAACATGGTCCACCGCAGGAAATCACCGAGTGGCTCTTTCTTGAAGGGTTTTGTGTTTGCTATGACTGTGCATTTCTGGACCGAAGGGCGACGCCTTTTGTTCTAAAGATTTTAGCTTAAACCTTTTACCCGATGTCTCGACATAGATTTATATAAAAAAGATAGTAGTCACAGGCACTAGCGTTAAAGAAGAAATGCAGCACTGGTGCAAGCATTATAGCATTATAGCATTTTAGCATAATGCCTTTGTCACCGGTAGTGGGCCTGTGAGATTTCAAATCCCATTATACAATAAAGCGGCAGCTCATTACAATTAAAGTCTTACTTTTAGGTAAAATATGCTTGCTTTTGTATGCATGTACCAATCACATGTATCCCTAATACATTTTTTTGTGCAGTGTTTTTTTCATAAGGCCCTTGAGTTAGAAGGGATGCAGGACTTTGCTGCATTTGACTCTCAAATGTGATGCTAAACAGAATGCTTGACATTGCTTGTAAACATTACAAACTATTGTAAAATAAACTGATGATTTGTCAGCAGTTTTAAAGAGGAATACGGATTAATATGTAATAACCTTTTTTTAGAAGGAAAATCTATAACTAGGCATCCCACTGTCGGCGCCCGGTTATACACGCCTCTAATTGTGATCTTTGTCTTTGTAGCCTGAAGAAATTGATGTGCTAACAGGAAAGGACCGGGAGGGATTCTTTACCTGTGGGCTGACTCTAGGCAGTAAAAAGTGCTCTGTAATCAGAGACAGCCTCCCAATTGACGGTGACTGGACGATGGACATCCGGACGAAGAGTCAAGGAGGAGAGCCAACATACAACATTTCTGTAGGGAGAGCCGGCAAAGGTAAGCGTCATAGACCTGTGTAGTCGACTGCAGAGAGTAAAGCTACAGAGGCTGTAAGCTGCTTTGACATAGTCCATTAGTTGAGATGGATAGAACTCTGTGTTGTTGATGCATGTGGTGTAGATCTACTATGCACCTTTCCTCAATATATGATGAACACGGGTCACATGATTGTGTCCATTAAAATATACTGGGAACAGAAATGCTCTTAACAGGTCCTGCAGGTTAGCAGCATTTTTATAATCTTCAGCATTTGTTATTTATATTCCTTATTGTATGAAACGGTGGTCTTTTATCAAAAAAATAAAAAATTTGGCTTGATTATTCAGGTACAGTCTTAAATATAGTGTTGCCATTTCTTCATGTTGCCTATCTTGACCCCACTACTGTGTCCTTACAATTTCCCTATACACTAAACGCAACAGGTCAGAGGTTCATGTTAATAGTTTTTCAGGTTTGGTCTAAATTGCATGCATCATCTTCCCTTCTGTTAACACCGCTGTTTACCCTCAAAATTAATGTGTCCTCTCACTCACATGTTTCCACTGTTTATGGTGAGGTTGCACTCTTACATGTATTGAGGAGAGGTACAAGCATGCAGTTGGTAATCTGCATGTGTCTCATGTAGTTGTCCCAATAGTGCAGAGTGCTTTTCTTATTCCTTGCTGCTGGTACGTTGCATTGAAATCTCACTTGAAATATCTGCAATTGTCTAACTCAACAAAATATGCAGTTATAAATACAGCAGATTAACACTGACTAGCACATAATGATAGGCCAATATACGTTTTACTATTTACAGATGGTCACAACTTTGCATGTTTCTTCTCCCTCTTCTTTCTTCACTCTGTCCTTTTTTTTGTGAGAAGCCTTGTGTACCACCAGCAGCACTGACTATTAAAGTGTGTATGTTAATGGTTGATACAACCTTCAGACCCAAATCACTGCCTGGCTTTGTGCAGGTCTTCCTCTGTAGCTGTTGTTCCCCTGCTGCTTGTGGCTCTTGGTCCTTTTTTTTCACTGTGATCTTCTCCTTCTAAATGTCCCTTCTGTCTCTTTTCTTTCAGTCTTGGTCTTGGTAATGGGCAAAGAAGGGGTCCATGGAGGCGGATTGAATAAGAAGGCATACTCAATGGCAAAATATTTGAGGGATTCAGGGTTTTAGTCTTGTTTTGATGTAGCGTTCGGTGTAGTTGAGGGAGAGAAAAAACTAATAAAAAGCAAAACAAAAAACATAAAACTGAGAAAACGACATAAAAAGTGAAAATTAATAACAGTTAAGTCCACATATCCCCCTAAAGCAGTCCTGTTTTAAACGATGTCCCTCGAGCATTTCTGACACAGCGCAGTTTGAGTATATGCCCCCGATGTATCTCCACTTGAGTGGCAATAATTAAAATCTTTTGCATTTTCCAGCAGTGCTATCATCATGTCTATTCATTATTTTGCTTTTTTTCTTTGTGTACTCCAGCATTGGTTTTTGTCATGGGAAAGGAAGGTATCCATGGAGGGCAGCTCAACAAGAAAGCATTTCAGATGGCTGAGTACCTGAGGAAGTCTGGATACTAAAGCAGCCTGTTCCCGGCCACCTAGCAGCTCACCCTTACCACCCTGTTGCATTTCACACTACTTCTTCTAGTTAGTTACTTTTTCTTTCTGCCTTCTTTTACTTTGAAATCTTGTTTTTCCCCCTTCCCCATATTCCCTGAAATCCCACCCTCATCCCATCCCTTTCCAAAAACACACTTGCGCTGTGTACCCCCCCCCCCCTTTTTTTTTTTTTTACACTAAGCTCTACAAGTTTATCCATAGCAAAGGTGAGCATGTTGCTAAAACAGGATGTCAAATTTGTACATGACTAAGACCAGCAAATTTTGGCCATACACTGAAACAAATGCTATAACCGTCAATATGAAGGAGTTGGTTGATCTTTTTGTCATGTTGCCCTTTACTTAACCCCTCCCCAGTTAAATAATACACTCCTTCCCCAAGCAGTCGTTGTCTTTAGAGCACTTAATGTGGAAACTCATCATGTCTTCCTATTTCTTTTTTTTTTTTTTTTCTGGGAGGTGAGACCACATTCATATCTTTATTCAGTCATTTCTCTTGACAACACTTAACACTGCAATTTGCATTTTTTTCTTTTGCCAAATATTCCCCCTTCCTCCGTTTTGCGTCATCACAGGAGTTCCCATAGCCGTAAACTAAACCACCCCGTTACATTTAGCTCCTCAGTACCTTTTTCATAAAAAAAAAAATGGATAATGCGTGTGCAGAGAGGTGCTTGGATCAGATCGGGTTAACAATTATAACACAATTCGTTCAGATTCTGGTAGCTTCACCTTTTTTGCCATGCTGTCGTCAAAACCCATGGACATTCCACAGTTAACAATGGCTCAGGCACTTACTATCTTTTTTGTTTTGCCAGCTCCTGTAATGTATTGTTTTTTTTTATGCTGCCATTTACCAGTAGATATCCCTGCATTTACCCACCTCCTCTTAATAGGACCAAGTTTAGTTGAAGGTTGTATTTGCGAAGAAATCATGTGAAGGTTTTCCTTTTTTTTTTTTTTTTTTTTTCTTTGAAGGAAATTAACCAGATATTGTACCATGGTTTAACTAAGGTAGAAGCTACAGGGGAGGTAAGGGTGGGAGAAGTAAGTTCCTTGTTTCTTTATTGTTAAAAAAAAAAAAAGCATTTGTACAAACCCATGCTGTGTTGACAACTACAAAACTGTGGAATAAATTGCCTTCTCTACACTACAGTTTCCCTCCTAAAGTGGGGTATATCACACGATCTGTCCATGCTCAGTACTGCTAAAATGCAATGTCCACAATACTATTATAACACTAGATATGA
>JAVQKC010012876.1:0-11852 GCA_036025475.1 Philypnodon macrostomus
AAATGATCCGGCAATTCGTTTTTGAGTTATCGCGTTCACAGCTAGGATCTGCGGACGCGGACGAACACCGACGTGATTCCATAATATCGGCGACACGCTGTTTTCGCCGATATAATTACAGGATTAAAAATGAAACTTAATGTAGAGGCCATTTGTTAACATGTTAAAATAATGCAGCATGGACCTTAGAAAATGCCCATACTGACACCCATAATCTAGCAGTCACATACAAGAGCAGCCAAATTCATTTATCAAAAAAACTAGAGCCCATAAACCTAACTTGATGCTAAAATAAAAGCTATAGCTGTAATCTGAAGTAAAGTTGGTGGTTCAATTACCTCTTACCCCAGATCATTCTGCTGTTGTATTCTTGGGCAAGACACTCACACATTCGTACCCACAAATGAATGAATGTTAGTGTGATTTTTGTGTGTTTAGTGGAGGTCAGAGAGGTTATAGGCATGGTATGGCTGCCACATCCCAGTAATTCTGCCCCAGTGCAGCTGTGGCTACAACTTTAGTGTGTGACTGTGAAGCAAATAAAGGACTTATTTGTAAAGAATATGTAAATTCTATATAAATTAAAGCCATGACTACCCATTATCAGCCAGGAGGAGGATAACTTAAAGTTGGCTTTTCCTACACAATGCCAGTTAGTTACAGGGCTAACACATAGGGACATGCTGATAGTCATTGAGGTTTACCAATTTACCTACAGCCAACAACATGTTTTTGGCTTAAAACAGTTAGATGCACTTTGAATGTAACAACGTTTTTCCCTTCAGTACTTTTTCAAGTCCAGCCTGCAGCTTATATTACACAAAAAACACTCCAGTTTTAATCATTGCATAATCAAACTCATCATCTCTTATAAAGTATGAAGTAAGTATATATAAGCCTGGTGGATTTGTGTGTAATTTCAAATTCAAAACCAGCTCTAAGTCCCATTCACTCTTGAGTTTTCTGCTTCTATCTTTGTCTTTTTACAAAGTGTACTGACCTGTAATACATCCGGCATCAGAGACATAACCACAGAAAGACAAACAGGATTTAGACTTCACTTTGTATGTGGTGGAAGGAGGGTAAATGGTGAGAGTGTTGTTGAAAATTCCTTTGGGGCTGATACTGGTATGACAGAAGATATATTTATGTCTAGTAAGTGTATCATCATTGACTTTGTATTTCAGCATAAAGAGGTAGACATATATACTGGCTTGGATTAATTGAAAGTGGTCGAATGTAATACTGTGTTGTTGTAGATATCTGACTTCCTTCTTCCTTCCGGTCAACTTCCCACTCCAATGTGCCCTTAAATGACCCAAAAAACTAAGGCCACACATGCCAGGCTTTAAAACACAGAGGTCAGTTTGGTCTGTGGTGAGGGTCAGCTCTAAATTTGCCTTTCAATATTTCAACATATCTACTACCCTTCAAGAAGTGAAATAAATGCTGTGTGAGACATCCGACAATACATATGTTCTCCAGAAATATTAGACAAGTTGTGTAAAAGGGATCTATGGATTGAAAAAGCTTGTCTTCAATCCAAAACCCATAATACATCAAAATACTGAAACAAATATTATTATTGAAACAAATATTTACACTTTATTGTACAGTTTCTGTACCCACCTTACATGAATGTGCCCATGACACACTTTAGGACCCTTACCTACTAGTAGTTAATCTCAGTACTGTTCATATTCAGGTCACACAGCTGAGCACTGCACCTAGATTCTGGACCACATATTATTTCAAATTCTCTTGCTCAAAAAAATAAAAGGCCACGTTGAAGTTGATAGTTACCGAGGACAACAGAGGAGAGGCCAGGAGGCAGAGAGTGTTCCCTGTGTCACAAAAACATCAATGTTCAGCCCAGGGATGCAGACTTCACACAAGACTTGTAGCAATCTGAAGTGTGAGCAGAGCTCCAGCTCACCTGATAATAGACCCATTAATATATCTCATTTCAAATATCAAACAAATCAGTCAACATTCTCTTGGCCCTGTCTTTGTTTGTTTGTAGTGTGAAAATGGCAGCACATGTACAATATTTCACAGTTAACAGCGGGAATCGAGTGTCCGTGCCAAAGAAGCAGAAGCCAGTCTGCTCATAGAGAGAGAGACTGGTTTTCTCCTTGTTTTGTCTAATAGATCTGTTTTAGACATGGTACTAGTTAAGTATGTAATTTATTCCCGATGTAGTCCTGCTTTTAGTCCTTGTTTAATCCTGGTTTAATTATTGTGTTAGCACAGTTTGGAGTTGGTTAAGACCTGTATTTGTCCTATATGAGTTAGTCCTGTCTTGTTTAGTCTTGCTTTAGTCTAGTCCAATGATTTAGTCCTGGTCTAGTCCTGGTTTAATCTTTGTCTAGTTCTAGTTTAGTCCCGGTTCAGACCTGATGTAATCAGTTTAAATTCTTGTATAGTTCTGGTTTCGTCACGGTCCTAGTTTAGTCCTGGTTTAGAACTCATTGGAAGGGAGACGGGAGAGAGAGGAAGAGCAAACACAATGGGAGTGCCTTCAACGGTTAGCTCAGCAAACAAAACTCACTTTACTCAAGGCAAGCAACAGACTTAATACAAAAGGGACCTATGTTACTATATCTGTTTAATATTATACACAGTCAATAATGCAATGTAATGAAATAAAGTAAATAATCAAAAAGTCTTCTCTTTTACTATTCTAAGTATTTTATTATCTATGTAGTGACAGCTAATGCAGTACATAAAAATGGTCTTAGCAGAGATAATCTTAGCAATAGTGTTAATTGTGTTCATTCTAATTGGAATCAATTAAAAAATGTTAAATTCTTTACTGACATTTAGATTATTGATTAAAACAGGCACAATGCAATAACACAGGTTTTCAATGTTGAGTTTCAGAATTTTTATATTAAATCTTAAAAGTGGTTGCATTATTATTATTATATAAAAATTCCAAGGGTGCTCCCGTAGGGTACATATTTAAGCAATTGCTAGTGGGCCCCCAAATATGGTTACATATGATTTTTAATGATTCCCTTGTACCACTAAAAAGAGTCTCTGTAACACCATAGGTACCTGTACCACAGTTTGAGAACCATTGGTCTATTACAAAATGTTGCCATATGTGATGAGCTGAAATTAGCCAGACAATAAAACAGCAAAGTGCTTTCTTCAATTCAATTTAAAAATCCATTATCACTCCAGGACAAACTATTACATCTCAGTCTAATACTCAGCAATAATATTGCACAAGCTAATATTGCACAGTTTGGATGTTTATGTCTTTGCAATTTGCCATCCTCCACCCACGTCCTCAGAGCAGCCGCACACTGCACCATCCACACATCAGCCCATCACAGAGAGTGACAGATGACCATTGTCCTGGGACACAAAAGGGTGCACTGTCTGCCAGTCAGAGTACAAGACCGAATAGAGATCAGAGATGTCTGCACCTCAACCTAAAGCAGGACTAAACCAGAAACTAACCAGGTTCTAACCAGGGCTAAACAAGGATAACAGAAGGATCTAATTCAGGACTAATTCCGACCTATGTCATGTCTGATCAAGGAGGTTCAAACCAGGACTAAATCAGGTTTAAATAAGGTCTAAACCCTGACTAGGTGAGGGCTAAGTCAGGACTAAACCAAAGCTATGCCAGGACTAAACCAAGTCCAAACAAGAACTAAATCAGGTCTAAAGCATTACTCAACCAGGATTATGCCAGGGATAATTTAGTGCTAAAATAGATGTAAATAATGTCTGAACCAGGACCAGAACCAGGACCAGAACCAGGACTACATCTGAGCCAAAACTAAGTGAAGTCTAAACCAGATATGCGTCTTCTCTTGGCACACAAAGGGGTACATTGTCTTTGAGTGTCCCAGCCCGAATGGGGATCAGTGCTGTCTTTCAAAACTATTATAACTTTCTTGATTTTGGCCAAATTTGTATTACTGTCTGATATGAACTTTTCTCTTTATCCATTGATTGTTTTTATTACTTGTCCAGTGACACACTTGAAAATGACTTGTCAAAAGAAGCTCTGTGAGATGATAAATGTCTTGTGGAGTAAGTCCCATAACAGCATCAGCGTCACAGTCAGCAAATAAAGTTATAAAGTGGTTTTCAAATGAGATTTCAGTATAGACTTCTCGCAGCATTTTCTCTCATCATTTCTCAAGCAAACTTTGGAACCTAAGGGTCAATATGTCCTTGTCTGAAAATTAGACTTGGACTTTTTCTATTTTTAACATTCACAGTGCAATTGCAAGAAAGCAGTGGTATAATTTGAGAGATAAAAATTCTCACATTTTCAAAGTCATCTCCATTAGGGATGAATATTGGATAATGCTGTTATTCTGGTCCTGGCTTAATAGGGCTTATAAAGGAGACTAGCTAAAGCCCCTACAAAATAAGTTATAGTATAAACCAGGGTTAAACTAAGACTAAATCATGATAAACCAAGTGCTAAACTAGGATTGTGGAATGGAGAAACTAAACCTGCAGTAAACCAGGTCCAAAATAGGGCTTGGAATACATATTAGTTGTAGTATTGACTTATTGCAAACTAGTTAGCATCTGTTAGTTAAAGTAAAAATGTTAAAGTATTTGTGTTAACATTCCCTGTTCTCATTGCCCTGAATCCAGATACCCTCTTTGCACAGTTGAATCCCTCTTTTGTTCCAAATTAACTTTTGACATTACAAAATGAAAGTTTAGAGTTTAATCGGCTTTTCTCACCCGCCTCAGAGCAAGTCTACAATTACAGACTTCACTAAAGCATGAAGAGAAATCGTAATGAAAAACTCTGAGGCTGGATCACAGGGAAACTTTTACAAAAGGAGTTAAGGACACTTTTAAAAGTTTGACCATAGAATTAATTAAAATCTCATGAACTCTAATTAAGGACACTTGAGTTTGTCATTTTTTTTAGACCGGATTTACATGGTTTTGTCCTTGTGTAGGCACAGTTTAGTCCTGATTCACTCTATTATACATTGTTTAATCCTGATTTTGACATATCTGAGACTAGGTTTAGATCTGGAAGTTTTGGTCTATAGTTCTCGTTTAGTCTTGACCTAGTCATGGTCTAGTCCTGGTTCAGCCCTTAAACATACTGTTCTAAATTAAATTGGTAAAGGATTGTAATACTGAATGCATGGTTCCACGGCTTTTTAGGACATCAAAGTTGTAACCCCAGGCTATTTCCTCTTGATTTGGTCTTTGACAACAGCCCTGGAGCGGTCAGCCGTGTGTTTGGCAGCCCTTTGCCCTCCTACTCTTATGCAGATTCACATTCCCCACATGCTTACTGTATGTTTCCAGTCATTGCTAACCTATTCGATATACTAGTGTTTCCTCTATGGGACAGTAGACTTACACAGGCCAAGTGAGAGGCGTGTGCATCACAATGACCTCTGGGTGGGTTGTTTGTGAATGGAGCTACTGTAGACACTGTATAATGATGCTGACTTTCTCTCTTCAAAGTTATTCATCATCATTGTCAACATCAGTCCAAATTTGCTTTCCTGTCACACTTATTGGTACCATGTTAGGCATATTCTAGTGTGAACCTCAACCATAAACCTGATTATAACTCTATAATCTAGGTATGAAAAAGGCTCCAAATCAGGACTAACACATCTACACCAGAACATCACACCATCCTCACTCTTTAACTGCCACTGGGAAAACTTCACCCACCTTGCCTCCAGTAAATCCGCAATGAATCTTGTGTATGAATGTTAGTGTAAACATTGTGGTGTGTTTGGTGTTGATCAGAGAGGTTGTTGGTGGGGTATGGCTGTCACATCTCTGTCAGTAAAGCATATTTGAGTGTTGAGAAAATCGCTATATAAAACCGGTGCATTATTGTTATTAGTCAGCCCCAGGGCAGCTGTGATACCTTGCCATCAGCACCAGTCTGTGCCATCATCAACAGTGTGTGCTACATCAGCCCGAATCATCATTACTGTTTCCAACTATACAATTATTTTTTACGTTAGCCAATTTTCGGCTTTTTGAATGTAAGATCAGAAAGCAGATGGTCCAAAATGTGCTCAAAAGTTACCAAACGCTGTTGCTAAGACTACAAGATGTTGGGTTTCTATAGGAGGTGAAGGAGGCGGAGAAGGGAGACAGTAGGGCTAAAAATAACAACAAAGAACTGCTTTACATTGACAACACACAGTTTTATCTACAGGAACAAACAGAGGATTCTTTCAATGGTTTACCCACTTTTTCATCGAATTTCTTCTAAATTATTACTGGTTCTGATAAAAATCATTAGTTGTTTCACCATATATTCTAAACTAGACCTGTGTATATCAGCGAAACTGTCACCAACGGGCACCTTAATCAGACATTGTGTGATTTCTAAGGGTTTTTATATTGTTAATGAGCAATGACAAAACCATGACAAACATGGGAGGGTCTATTTGACTTTTTTAAATTGTCTAGATGTTTGTGAAGAATATTTTTTACCAAATTTTGTAAAATTCCCTAAAAAATTAATCGAAGATGTACCAAACTCAATCCAGTTCTGCATCTTCATGATATGTACCTGTGTGCAACAGTTGAAAAAGATCCAGCAAAGGCTTTTTGAGTTATTGCGTTCACAGTTTTGGCCCGTTATTAAGTAATTACTTAATTAATTTCCATTGTAGAAGCACCAAAATCGATACAGTTTGGTGTCTTTATAGTATGTACCTGTATACAAATGTTGAAACTGATCCGGCAAATTGTTTTTGAGTTAGGATCTGCGGACGCGAACCGACGTGATTCCATAATATCGATATAATTAGTTTACTATATTGAAGTACATTTGGACATTTCCGGATCCCAAATTTCTGAGCGAAAGGATGTGAACGTTGAGTAAATGATCACAATCTCTGGTCATACTCTCCCTTGCAGCCAAAAGGTCCTGCGGTTTGGGCCATAGATTATTATTATTATTATAGATTATTTCATCAAGAAATAGAATAGTCTGAGCACACATTTTAAAGCCGTCCGAAGGTTTCCTAAATTAAGAAAGTGTTTAAAAAATGTTAAAGATGGAATGTCTGACCCTGTTCTATGATGAAGTAAATCATAATTATTATTTTACTTTAGTCCCTCCCAGATCACATTTTTTTGCAGACACAAACTTTGACCAATGGTAGTCAATCTTTTTTTCCAACTCACAAAATCTGATTTGATGTTGCTGTAGAGGCCATGAGAGAGAACATGTCAGATGTAACAGTCAGATTGACATTTTCATTTTTTTTTTAATCTTAGTAAGCCTCCAGACTGCTGTTGTAATTTCAAACCAGAAGCCACTCATACTATTTCTGTCATGGATCCATAATTAATGCAATGACATAATTTAAAGAACACTGTAATCACACTTTCTTATTTCAAACCAGTAAATTATCTTCCTAGAACTGTCCCTCATTGGCCAATCCCATGTTGTATGTTTGGGCTTGATCCAATCACAGATGTAGGACACGTCTGGACTGACCAATGGGCTGTGAGGATGTGGGTCACATGATTTATTGATAGGCCTGGTACAGTTACAGGAGCCTTCAGGGGAGGGCCACCATTTTGTTCTGGTTTGAAGATGATCTGTAGTAGGTTTAGCTCAGAGGGCCTGGAGCTCTGGAGGCGGAGAGTTAGACAGACTTGTGAATGAAGGAGTAGCCATAAAATAGATAGTGGTCGGATCATTATGATATCCTGGATAAACAAGTGTAGAATGATGTTAGGACAATCAGAACTTCCAAGACTTTGATAATTTTGAATGTTGATCCCTTATGGAGTACACATGATGGACCTATGATGGCTCGAGTAGATAACGTTTGGAAAAAGGAGAGAGGTTATTTGGAGGTGATTTCGAGAGGCCTTAAGAGTGGTATGGCTGCCACAGCTCTGCTCCAGGGTGGCTGTGGCTACAGAGTTAAAATGCAATAAATTGTAAAGCAACTTGACCATTGTTCCTGTGATTCTGATACTAGACCTCCTAAGGCTGAAATCAGACCTGTACAATACAGACTTTATTATTTACTAATCCACAAAGTAGAGCAGAGCATACATGAATGCTCTCTAACATGATTCTTCCCAGATTAGCAGATCATCATTTCATATCACCCAGGCCTAATCTGTTTTCCTGCTTTTCTGCTTCATCATAAACCTAAAATAATCACAATTGTCACTTTGGTATCAAACAACATAGATGCAATGCAAAAACCAAAGCCCAGTATGTTATCAATATAAAATCCAAACATATAAACTAAGATATGGTTCTCTGTCTGATTCCACTGCACCAAAATGGAGGAGCCGTGAGCCGACAGTTTCCCTGTACAGACTTAAGCAACAGAGCGACTGGAGTCAGTGTGTGTTACTGTTTGTGTTATTGTGTGTGTGTGTGTGTGTGTGTGTTGTCGAGAGGCTAGGGATGGCGTTGCCATAGTAACCATCTGGTGGGTCTGCTCCTTGGTTTGTCTCCATCTCTTGTTCTCTCTCTCTCTCTCTCTCTCTCTCTCTCTCTCTCTCTCTCTCTCTCTCTCCCCCCTTCTCTGTATGCATCCCTTCTTCATCCCTTATCTCATCATCATCACATTTACTTCTCACCTCCTCTTCCTGGCGCCTAGACTCCTTGGTCCCCTCCCTCCCTCTAGTGTCTTTCCCATCTGACTGCTGCTTCCTCATCTTCCTGTATCCAGTCTAGCTTTCCTCCTTGCGTCCTACAAATAGAGCCTTTTTGTATTTGTAAACATTATTAAGTACTGTTTCTATGGAGAAATGTTCAGGAGGTATTCTATTTGCTGGTTTTGGCAGGATTTCAATTGGTTAGGTCTCTGTGTCTGGTAATGGGTTAGGGTCAGGGTCATGGTTAAAGTGTTATATTGGTCCCTGTGTCTGGTAAAGGGTTAGGGTCAGGCCCATGGTTAAAGTGTTATATTGGTCCCTGTGTGTCTGGTAACAGGTAAGGGTCAGGGCCATGGTTAAGGTGGTAAATTGGTCCCTGTGTCTGGTAAAGGGTTAGGGTCAGGGCCATGGTTAGGGTGGTATATTGGTCCCTGTGTCTGGTAAAGGGTTAGGGTCAGGGCCATGGGTAAGGTGGTATATTGCTCCCTGTGTCTGGTAAAGGGTTAGGGTCAGGGCCATGGTTAGGGTGCTCGGTTAGGGTGAAGGTTATTTGAAAAGATTATCCTGGACCAACAACTGGAATGATGGTTCTGGAACATCAGCAACACGGGGAAATCAGATCGACCTCTCAACGCTACATCAAATAAAACAGCCAACCATCGTTATCAGCTCTAACTAGGCTCTGACATGACCTACAGCTGATACGTGGTCATCATGATAGTTGATTGCTAATCCTAATTTCTGCCTGGAACTTCCTCAACGTTCTCCGGTATTTTCATTCCTTTATTTTACAGAATACCTTTAGAAATCTCACCACCATTTTGTATTTTCCCCTCCATTCAAAACCTCACTTCATAAAAACATGACTGGGACTGTGTTGAAATCTAGAACTTGAAAGATTGACGTCATCGGCACAAAACCTGATTTCTCTGCCGCAGCCAAAGAGGGTTTTACCATCTTCATCATCGAGACCGCGCCTAAATATTCCACTGTACTCCAAAAATGATTCATTATTTCAACCAAGCGACTGCATTTCCCTCTTATCAACCATACACTGCAAAACCCAACAGGCATATACAACTCAAATCAATGGGAAACATGATTTATTCTAGGTTTATTGACTATTAAGGTTCATTCAAAAATCAACCCCATTTATAAATTCCAGTACTTTTGAGTATAACACTAAAATACTCTGTAAATGTGATAATATATTGACAAATAGAACATTTATTTTCCCTAATGAGGCTAACCCTAAAGGTTTGGGAAATGGGAAAGCCATATAATACTTGCAAGTTCAACCCCAAAAATAATCTGAAACTATAAAATTAAAACTAAATAAAAAGTGAAAAATAAATAAATAAAAAGGAAGTGACAATGAAATGACAATGAATAAATAAAGTTCCTATATTCTACAAAATTTACTTTTCTGACCTTTGACCTATATTCTAATGTTTCTGCCTCAAACACATACAGAAAGTTATGTTCTGTTTCATTAAGGCATGTTTGAGTAAAGTCTTCTCCAAGATTCACCTAAATGTGACAATAACAACCAGGGTCCTCCTGTCTGCTCCTCCATTGTCAACAAACGCACCCAGAGAAACATTGTTGCCACCACCATTGGAGAAGACGTTTGTTTGGATGTGAGGGTGTCAAGGCTCTATGAACAGTATATCCCAGAAGAAGACATTGTTTTGGAAACCACCCAAAAACCGGCACAAATGGTTTGTTCCTGTCTTAAAGAGACAGCTCCACAAACCAGCTTGTATTAGATATATGTATTAGATTAGAATACTGTGTGTTGCTAAACATAAAATATTAATCTAATGTATCCAAAACAGACTGTAAAATGTAATATATGACCTTTAAAGGCAAATAATATATGTATATATTTTGCTGTTTTAGGCACATTTTTCATTGACAGAGCTCCCCCTACAAGTTCAACACTCTCAAAAACTGTCTTAGAATCTCATGGAGCTGTTTAATTAAACCTGAACTGCCTGAATTCATTTTCCTTGTATACTGACAAACATAATTATTTAGTTATCAATGGACAGAAGTCGCCTTTGAGGTCACCTGTGGGCAAACAGTTTCTGTTTCAGAGCCAGGGAAGGAACTGTTAAACCAATCACACGCCTCCACAGGACAGGAGCGCTCTGATTGGTTGATACATCCTTTATTTATCCAGAACTTGAATCTATCAGAATCAATGTGAGGAGCTGATGTTTTTTTTTCAAAATTTTTTAACGTTATCACAACTGTTTTTACTTGAATGATTCAAAGTCAACTCCAGATCGCTGAGGTTATTCTCATACTTCCTCGTTTGTGAAGTACTTTCCTATATTTTCCTTTTTCAGTGCAGTCCTGGTGAATTCCCAGTGAGAGATTCAGACAATATCTGGTGCTTTTTTCCAAACGGTTACCGCAAATAACCAAATACAGGCTCCCAGCACGTGCACGGATGAATCCAGAGATAGGCAAATGAGTGGGCGGGGATTTGAATATCCCACTGTCTATGAGCCGGGTGATGGAAAAAACACACAGATTTGTCACAAAAGGAAGAGGTGTGGGAGAGGAGTGGGAGGTCTTACAGGAGTTTCCCCAGAGATGATCTACAGTGAGAAAAGGTCACATTCAGGATACAAGAGCAGGAATGGATATTGAAGATTCAGATAGGAAAATTTGCTGCGTCACAGTGACTGCCAAAGAATATCCTTTTTAAAGGGGTTACTATGCTTTTTGGGGGGATTCAGTTATTACATAAACGACCAGATTTTCCCACAGTCTCACACAAACCAGGAAGTATCAGAATAACCAACAGCGGAGATGAAGAAATAAAACATCAGCTCTCTCCCGTTATTCCTGATTGATTCATTGATTCTGATAGATTCTAGTTCTGGATAAATCAAGGATGTATCGACCAATCCAAGTGCTCATGTCCTTTGGAAGCGTGTGATTGGTTGAAAACAAGTGTCCCTGTGCTCTAAAACAAAAACCCTTATAATACAGCCCACAGAGGGTCTCAGAGTCTCATTTAAACCCTTATAATACAGCCTACAGAGGGTCTCAGAGTCTCATTTTACACCCTTATAATACAGCCCTCAGAGGGTCTCAGAGTCTCATTTTAAACCCCTATAATACAGCCTACAGAGGGTCTCAGAGTCTCATTTTAAACCCTTATAATACAGCCCACAGGGGTTATCATAGTCCCATTTTAAACCCTTATAATACAGCCCACAGAGGGT
>JAVQKC010012885.1:0-14700 GCA_036025475.1 Philypnodon macrostomus
CGCCGCACACACACTGCCATTTAGCCTACACAAGCATAAACAAGCATCCATACACAAGCACACACTCACCAGACATGTATTTTTCACATGTTGAGTATTGCTCCGGCAACAGCCCCAAAACATATGTACCGTGTCTGATTCAATCAACCATTCAAACACGGGAGAGTGATGGCAGTGGTAACAGCTGTTGCCATGCCAGCCTGCACAAAATGGCCTCAAATTTGTGTGTGTTCGGTCTATGACTGTCTCTATGACTTCTTTCACTAGGCTGGGAATACATCATTATATCATTTCTAACTCTAAGGACAGAAAATGTTATGATAGGCTTTTTAATGCTTCGGTGCTTTTGAAATTGTACATGCTTCTTCCCAAAGCTGTGGTACCATAAAAAAGTGATTCCAGTTAAGACATTTAGACAAGCAAAGGAAAAAATGGTGTACCTGTTTTACAGATAATGGGGGTAGATGAATTAGCTTGTGATGCTCAGTGAAATGGTGATTCTAAACTGTCCAGTGTTTAATAAATGTGAAAGTGAATGGTTGTTTGTCTGTGTATGTCTCTGTGTGAGCCCTGCCCTGCCTCCGGCTCCAGGCACATATTAACCCTAGCAGTAATAAGCGGAAGAAGAATGAAGTAACTTAATTTATTACGTTTAATACAACTTTAGCCAAGCCTTCTCTATCGCTCTTGTTTATACTATTTAGTATGCAATTCCACCCATGCACCTGCAGGTTTTATCACACATTTACGTGCTAAAATGCAGAATAAATGAGTCTACGCTGTCAAATTTGTAAAATGAGAGTATCTTTCTAACTTATATTATTCTTTGTCATTTTCTCTCCGTAGGATCACCCGTGGGGAGGGTGTAAGCTTGAAAAGTGTGCCCCACTCAACTGTGCCTGCTGACGCCTGCTGTTGCTCCACCCCTTTCTCTTCACCTGCTCCGCCTCCATCATGGCTCTGACACTCTGGATCCTCTTCACCTGCGCTGTGGCTTTCAGCAACGTCAGTCCCACGTCTCAAGGTATGTGAAGAGAAATGTCACCAGCAATTTACACTTTCACTTTGACTGTCACAGGGCAGACACAGTACATAAAATGCACTCTCACATAAACTGACATAAACTAACTCACAAATACTACAAACTGTTCAAGCCTCAAATTAAGCTTATGCAATATGTATGTAATTACTGACCTGTGCTTGAAATGTTGGATGAAACCCCACTGTGATCTGTAACTGCCACCACCAGGTTATTGCAAATGAACATCCGATATTTATACCTTGCCCGTGTGCAATGAAGGCTGTAAACATATCGACTTGCTGACCAGGCTCGAAACACCTCACTTGATTAACCAAACTGTCTCCACATAACGAGTATGACTGAGCCCACGGAGAGAAATTGTGTTCGGAGAGCATATGTGGACATCAATAACATTTCTTGTGATCTCGATGTGAGTTGGAGCGTGCAGACAGTAGTAGTATAAGGAGTGAATCCGTGCATGTAATAGCTCCATATGTGTGACCTGCCTGAATGTGCATGTACCGTAACATTTTTCATTTGCTCCTTGCGTGTGATTGTAGATGTTGCCGGTGATAAAGACTGGAGGCAGATGACCTGTTTGGTTTTGAAATAATGCCACGGGGCGAATGTAGGAGATGGGCAGAATTGAAGAGTTGTCCTGCTAGTGGCCACCATCTGCTACCTATGTGCCCCTGGTCATGTGTATGTGCCAATCAGCCAACATGTGACAGTAAGGTCAACAAGAATAAACCCTGCGTATATATTGTTTATGGACATGGGTTTTATTTAGTTCGCAGCAGTAGGTACACTGCAGATATTCAACACTGGAACATTTAAAAGATTATTGGTATAATAACTGCACACTACTAAGCACTAGTTAAGCATTAGTTAATCATTAGTAAAGCATTAGTTAAGCATTAGTTAAGCATTAGTTAAGCAGTAGTTAAGCATTCGTTAAGAATTAGTTAAGAATTATTTAAGCATTATTTAAGCATTAGTAAAGCATTAGTTAAGCAGTAGTTAAGCATTAGTTAAGCATTAGGTAAGCATTAGTTAAGCATTAGTAAATCATTAGTTAAAAATTTTGTTAAGCATTAGTTAATCATTAGTTAATCATTAGTTAAGCATTCGTTAAGAATTAGTTAAAAAAATTGTTAAGCATTAGTTAAGCAGTAGTTAAGCATTCGTTAAGAATTAGTTAAAAAATTTGTTAAGCATTAGTTAAGCAGTAGTTAAGGATTCGTTAGGAATTAGTTAAAAAATTAGTTAAGCATTAGTTAAACATTAGTCAATCATTAGTTAAGCAGTAGTTAAGCATTAGTTAAGCGTTGGTTAAGCATTAGTCAAGCAGTAGTTAAGCATTAGTTAAGAATTTAGTTAAGCATTAGTTAATCATTAGTTTAGAATTTAGTTAAGCATTAGTTAAGAATTTAGTTATTTCAGTTTATGGTAATTTACAAAGAACTACTCCAACATTAATTAGCAGTTATAGATACTTTACTTTACTTTTATAAAACTGCTTTTTGATTCAGTTATTGTTACATAGTTGTTACTCTGCTAGTGTGCAGTTTTTTAGTGTTACCTGGTGGTCAGCTGGTGTGATTATCATTTTATTGTGACACACCTTTTTGGACCAGATTACTTTTCTGAATGTTGGGTTAAGGTAGACTTTTTTGTCCACATAGGGTAATTCCTGTATTTGACCTATGTTTTAATGACCTATGTTAAGTTTTTCTAATGTATAACAGCTAATAGTCCTATACTGGAACTATATGTTCTTGACATCTACATTACTTCAGAATTATACAATGGTATTGACCTTAAATTAGGGCAGCAGTGGTGGCCGAGCGAATACTGTTGTTGTGGCCCTGGGCAAGACACTTAACCCACATTGCCTATGAATGAATGAATGTGGTTGTGGGGTTTGTGTTAGGTGGTGGTCGGAAGGGCTGTAGGCGCAAAATGGCAGCCAAGCCTCTGTAAGATTGCCCCAGGGCAGCTGTGGCTACACAAGTTTATGTTTATGCTTATCACCACCAGTGTATGGAGTGAGTGAATGAATAATGTAATTGTGAAGCTTTTTTGAGTGTCCTAAAAAGCGCTTTATAAGTGCAATGCATTGTTATTATAATTATTATTATCATCATTATCATTAGTAAACAAAGTAACTGTATGCACAGAAAGCACTGGAGTAAAGGTGGGTGAACTGTGTTGCCCAGAGACACAGCAGCAGTATGGACTGGGTTGGAGGATGATAAGAAAAAAGGATATAACTGCCAACCTGACCCACAAATGCCCTGTTTATGGCATATGTACAGAATATTAAGATTATGTATGACTTAAACAAATGAAAGCCGTCCAAAGTATTATTGAACAGTCCTTCTGTGTTGGCTGCGTCTGACCATGTGCTTCCAACTTGAGTAGGTGCTGTTTTCTGTTTTTGTGCATCTTCATTTGGCCGCTTTGTGCGACACTGAATTTGGGAGCGTACGTTCTGTTCCATCTGACACATTTGGCCTCTGGCATTGTGTCCTTTTGTGTTGTGTGTGTTGTGTATTGGTGTGGGTGTGTGTATATGTGCTTGAATATGCCTCCAAGTTTCTATGTGACCTGGCACTTGGGAATGGGGAGTGTTAATAATGTATTAATAATCAATTGACTGTTATCAGTATTCAGCCCCAAAGCACAGGCAGCCTCACCATTTGGTTAGATGGAATTAGGAAATATTTTTTTTCACTCTAAATAAGGCTCTTGGGCATGTACACACACACATATATTCACACTATGTTAGTTTGTCTGCTGAATTTTGGCTCAAATAGATTCTCTGTTCTGGCGTGGCGTGGAAAATGAGAGAGCAGTGGTTCTCAAATTATGGTATGGGTACTATGCAGACCCTTCCTTTTTTCTCCGAGCCATTTAGGTTCCTGTTTATTACTGCTTTGTAATGGGGCTTAGTGTGAACCACTACTTAGTCCTGGTTTAGACCTAAGTTACACCTAGTTCAGTCTTTGTTTATCTGGCTAAGACCTCTTCTGGTTTACCCCTGCATTAGTTCACGTTTGTAGCTGGTTTGTATTTAGACCTGATTTAGACCTGATTTGGAGTCCTAATTCAAGTCCTTCAAATTTAGACCTTAATGGTATTGTCTAGACCTGGGTTAGTCTTTGTCTAGTCCCTGTCCTTATTTAGTAATACATTTTTTTCCATGACTTTATTCCTAGATTCAGAATTGTTTGCTTTAGTCTCATTCCAGTCTAATAAAACAGTACTTGGAAAGCCTAACATTTTCTAAGGTGAAATAAAAAGTTTGAGACCCACTTCTTTCATGGAACATAGTTTGCGTTTGACCGGACTTTGCTAGAATGACTGTGGGGCTAATCAGATCTCATTTGGAAACCTGCAGGATCATCACACATGACTTCACAGAATAATGTGGGCCCTTGGTACTCTTCTCTCTGTCCTGATTAATCTGCCATGCTTTAACCTCACTCTCCTCCCGGCTGCACGCTCCAATATTTACCCCCGTACTCACATTTGTTCTGCTCCGGAGTCGGCTCCTTAAGTAAAATGTTCCTAAGCAGCATGACTTATGTACACATCCTTCTACACACACAGGGATGGTCTTGGCCATGCTAAATTACTCAACAAACGAAATATCACTGGCCTAGTTTAGATTTGGTTCAGACCTGGTTTTATATAGTATTATTTAGTTTAGATCTGAATTGGTCCTGGTTTAGGTACGGTTCTGTTCTAGTTTTCCCTGCCTACTTTATATCTAGTTTAGTCCTGATCTGGACCTGGCATAAATCTCCTCTGGTTTACACCTGGTTTATAGCCCTACCGTACCGTACACCTAGTCCCTGGTTTAGTTATGATTTAGTCCTGTTTTTGTCCTTGTTTGGACCTGATTTAGCCCTGGTTTAGTCCTTCTTATGTCAACTTGCTAAACGTAATGATAATTAATCTAGAAAGAAGGTACAAATTACATTCATTTTATTTATTTACCTCTGGCACCAGCCCAAATACTCCTAGGCAGCATATTTATCCCGCTAAATCACTCTCCAATTTCCCATTCCTCATAGCAAAACTATCTCCATGAATATAACCTCAGTCTTTCCATTTCAAATAAAGACATGTTTCTATTAGCACACAGTAAGCAGACCACTCGTACAAACCTGACACAATGACACATGTATACCAGCAAAAAAAAAAATGTCCCGCTGATATACCACACAATGCCGGAGAGTGTCCAAGCCTTTACCGCTGCTCTGAAAGCCCATTAGCAAGGCAGCTGCGGCATAGTGATGAAGTCCTGACACAGAGCTTTCATTTAGCACACTGCAAGCATCTGTGAATGCGTGTGTGCGCGCCGTAGTGGAGGCTGCCAAGCATTATGAGGCTATTTGTGGTATATACATGCAAGCTATTAAGAATACTGCGTGTTTACCAGGGTTAGGATTTACACAAAGAAGTGGCTTAGCCCTTTTTGACATAAATAAATGTGTTCATAAAAGATAAGATCAGTCTTGGTTTACTCATGGATTAGACCTGGTATAGCTCTGACCAAGCCCTGTTATACACCTAGGCCTGGTTTAGTCCTGCTTTAGTCCTAGTTTAGTACTTGTTTGGTCTTTCGTTACACCTCTCAAGTCTTGGTTTAGTTCTTGTTTAGGCCGGGTTTACACCTAGTAGATCTAGTAACCTGCTTTAGACATGATCTAGTCCAGGTGTCCTGGTTGTTGTCCTGGTTTACAGCTGCTTTAGCCCTTGTTATGGTTAAGTCCTCTTTTTGTATACCTGTTTTAGTCCTCATTAAATCTTAAATGAATCTTGGTTTAGCCTCAGACCCTATTTAGATCTGGTTAAGTTCTGGTTTTGTCCTGATCAATACCTTGTTTAGCCCTTGTTTAATCTTTGCTAAAGTTCGATTTCTACATTCAATCAATTCAATTCAAATTTCTTTCAATAATTACAATTTATCAGAACACTCAACATTTAGGTTTTATCATATTTTGTGTTTATTCCCTTTACACGCATGTGGGTTTACAGTGGTGTGTAAGTGCAGGAAGTTGTGTGCTCTTGTGTTGTTTGTGTGTTTACAAGAGTGATTGCACATGTCCAGATGGGTATGTGTGCACGCGTGTGTCTGTGTGTGCCACTCGTATCTGCAGAGCGCCCGTGCCAGCTGACTGGTGGAATCTGCTCTCATCTCTCTGTATTTAAGCCTTTGCTCTCAGATCAGTGATGTGTGGAGAGGCCCTTGGTCCTTCAGCGCATGCACAGACTTTTTTTATCTGCCTCTACCTCCTCCACCCCTCGCCTGTCCCCTGAACTGTAGCTGTTGTTTAAGGAGAGTGACGGGGTGACAGGTTTTTACACATCTTCTCAAAAAAGACTCTCTACACAGTCCTTGTGTGAACATTTGGGAAGGATCTGTGATGCAGCAATTTTATAATCTTTTTTTTTTTCGCAAGCCAGATGATATCTTATTCAGGTCCAGTTTTCATTTCATCAATAATGACTTAGTGCCTTTCAAAGTACCCAAAACTCTCTTCAAATTAGTAAAAATACACTCCACATACTGGTGGTGATAAGGTGCCTGTATAGCCACTAAATATGGGTTTTACATTTACCTTTTCAAAGACTATTAACAAAAGAACTTCCAACTACAACGCACCATGTTTTGCTCTATTGTTAAAATGTCACCAAAGCCTAATAGCTGGAGGTGAGGTGGCATATAAGACAGAGGGGCCCTTTTTTGGCTTACGGATCAAAATATCTTACACTGGCTACATACATTTGAATATTATTTATGAAAAGTTTTAAAAATCGAATCAAAAATATCCTTAAAGCTTCAGTGGGCAGTGTCTTTCACAACACTGAACAATAACTCCATAATAACCTTTTAGCGTATTGCAGAGACACACATATCCTTGGCTCTCTTTAACAAAACCGTGTTATGTGACGACCGGCTAAGCCAATCAAAAGTCTTCTCCTCGAGGTGTGTGTATGTGTGGAAAAACAGATGACTGACAGCCATAATGACCAAAACCCCACCGCCTGTTATGCCCAGATATGCACAATCCCATAGTATAAATTGCATAATCATTGACAGAGGGATAACATATTCTGGGTTTAAATTGTGTCACTGGGGAGACATATGAAGCAATTGCATTTTAATGTAAAGATAATATGCTTTCTAAACCGATAGGCCAGTCTATAAGAATGAAAATGCTAGTCGGTTGTATCCCATTTCTTTAGCCAATTTTGACGCTAATAGTTAATTTAGCTGGTTGCAGACATTTCCACTCATCATCTCTATTTTGCTCAAAAGATGGTCTCTAAAGCCTTTTGTGTCTTTTAGTTGCTTTCTTCTTTGTTCTTCTGTTGTCTTTTGTTATTAACCACAGTCGATACTTCTCACTTCACACTTTGCTGGTTTTTTTCCGCCAGTGATTGTGCTTTTTTCCTCCTCCAAACACTTACACCATGATGACTTGGCGTTCAGTAAATTGAACCCTCTTTTTGTGTAACAGTCTTTTTTTCCCCCTGTATTCAGCTGTAGCTCCCAAACTCCAAAATGATGATGTACAGTATTGAGTTGAGTTATTTCTATGATGGTTTTTATTCGCCGTTCATTTGTGTAAAATGTACAAAACAGTAAACACTAGTAAATACAAATACTGATACTAGTAAGCCCTGCAGGGGCCCTGCAGAGGGTCGACGGTTCGAATCCCCGCCCGAGCGCATACATGTCGTTGTGTCTCTGGGCAAGACGCTTAACCCACATTGCCTATGAATGAATGTGGTGGTGGTTGGAGGGGCCGTAGGTGCAGACTGTCAGTGTGTTGAAAAGCCCTATATAAAACTGATTTATTATACTGGACAGGCTACAGTTTATAGCCTAACTCCAGCTTGTATAGTGTATATTGTTTCTTTATTGTATTTGTGTACTTGCCCTGACATGCACATTCACTTCTCCGCACCCCTTCCCTCCCTGCGTGTCCTGGTGTGGTGCTAGAGGAGGCTGCAGTGCTCTCTTCAAAGCCCAGTGCTGAGAGCTGTAGATCACAGACAGGCCAGTGTGAGTGAAAGGTTAATGGACAGCCTTTGAACATATATTGGGCGACGGAGGCGGAGGCTGCACGGGGCCCAATGGTGGTGCGTTCTTTCAAACTTGTTTTTGAAGATGATGCATGCCAGCTTTTCTGTTTACTCATCACTTCACAGCATTGGACGTTGTGTGTGCGCTTGAGTATTTGAATTGCGTGCGTCCGAGTTTGTTCGTTTGTGTACATTGATTTGTTGTAACACAAACAAGCGCCTACATAAAGGGTTGGGGAGTGCTGGCCTGTTTGTGTGGCCTTGTGATAACGGGTCTCTTTTCTCTCTCTCTCTCCAGGCTGAGTTGTGTAATTGCGGCCTTAAAAGACTGTCCAAAATGTGTGCATTGGTTGTGGAATGTACAGTGTTGGGAACAAATCAGCAAGAATACAAAAGAATAAGAAAATAGTTTGGAGAAAAAGACATAGAGACAGAAAATGAAAATGTGATGACGGTAAGTCTTCGAGGCACAATGGACATGCCATTAAGAAATATTATAAATGGGATAGTTACTGTGCTGTTGTATAGTTAAACTGAATTTGAAACCAATCTTGATGCTGCCTCTGGGCCAGGTCATCTTTTAATACTATTTTGCTATTTGCTGGTTATGTACCCAGAGCCATAGAGATTAGAGAGTTGCGCCAACGGAGGTCCAAATAATTTGAACAATGCAGCTTCAAAATAGTTCTCACTGCATTTGAATGGCACTTTTAGCTTGAGGGACTACTTGCCACTAATGTAGAACTCTGCTTTTCAATGGCTCTGAATGTACCTAAATATCTAATATACATACAATATAGTTGTTGCAAACACACCATTCTTGTAGTGAACCTCCTTTCTCCCTTGTACACACAAACTCTGTCCTTAAGCTTTTGGCTGAGTGTATAAAGGGGTTAATTAAGTGTCTAATGCAGTAGTGGGGCTGGGCACTGACACTCATCTGTCCTCAGAGCTCTCCCTGTGTGACGTCTTCATTTATTTTTGTGGTAGTTAAATCGTAACATCAAGGGCTGCAGAAAACCATCTCGCATTGCACAAGATGAAAAAAACATGAAGCAGGTGGAAGCACAAAGGTGGTGGTAACGGTTAGTGGTCTGGAGCACATTCAACCCACGCCCACTTTTTGACAGGCCTGCTACACTTCCTCCCTCCTTCTTCTTATCACTTTCTTCCCTCCAGTCTCTCACCAACAGTTCAACACTCCCCTATGGCTCTTTCGCAGCACTTTTACTCCACAACACTGTTTATATGAATCTAGTTCTGACTCACTGTCTTCTGGCCCGCCTCATGTTATATGTGCAGCACAGAACAGAAGTTATGTGGGGCTTGTAGCAATGCTCCCATCCCCGGGGGAAAACATTGGATATTCTACACCAGGTGGATCTCCTAGTTTTTCTTATAGAGTCGGGTTGATTTTTATTTTGGGCTGGCTGAGCTGCTCCCCCTGCTGAGGTTCTGTTATTGCATAATTAGGCACCAGGGCTGCCAATGAAGAGGTTTGACAGTATGAGCACGTCCTGTCTTGCCATCTTCTTCCTCGAGTTTATGTGTGTGTTTGGAGGTGTTGTGGTCTTAATCTGTGAGATACTTATCCCCAAAGCAAGGACCAACATAATACAATAGTACAGATTAGATTAGATTACATTATAAAATACATTTATATTACATAGAATTTCTATATAATGCCATCTTATGCCTTAGGAAATTCAGTGTGTGTGACTGGTGGTTCTGAGTCTCTATCCTCTGGCATCAACAAGGCATTTTCTCCCACAGAACTGCCACTCATTGAATATTGTATCTTTGTCCTTTATCCAACCTCAATGTCAAAATTGCGTCATGTAAATTGAGGTTACACAATGGATTACTGTGACCTTGGTACATTTGCAGTAGTTGTATTGAAAGGCCTATTATTGAGTACTTGTATGTTTGAGACAATTGTACTGGTAGTTATATTGTCAAACAAAAGTACATTTTGAAATCAGCACATTTTTCCTGATCGATTCTAGTTCTTGATAAATAAAGGATGTACTATCAACCAATCTGAGCACTCCTGTCCTGTGGAAGCATGTCATTGGTTAAAGAAATGTGCCAAAAACCCCTATAATACAGCCCACAGAGGGTAATTATTTATACAGAGTAATTATTTTTGCTCAAATACAAAGTAAAAATATCAGGTACTGCAGCCTGAGCAAGTCAAATGTATGAAAAAAATCCATTAACAATTTACATATGAAATCATTTGTAAAGCCTTAATGCAGTGCTTCTTACATCTTTGTTCATGCCCACCAGTTTCTGATGTTGAACACTGGCCAGCCTGAGGAAAGGTTTTTGGTGTGCGTTGCATGAAGCAGAGCGCGTATCCCATTTCCAGTGAGGGCACATTTAATTCTCTTATGAATGATGTAATGTTATGGGCTGGTTTGTAATTGGGTTCAGTGTAAGGGCTTGGCTACTTATGAGAAGGGTTAGACCAGAACAATAGCTGGTCTTTTGTCTTTCATCTCTGCTATGTCTCACTGACCTCTACATAGAACGACGTCATACTCAGATATTCAAGCCTCAGTATCCACATGAACCATTTCTATGTTTTTTCTTCTACACTGTAAATTGTGACTATTTAAACACTGAGTAGATTCACCCATATAGTTTTGTGATATTAAGTTTTGCCGGGAAGATCATTGAACGCTACAGTGCATCCATTTATGCTCTGCTCTTCACTGTCATTTTAACTGTAACAATGCCAATGGTAATATACATTTTTAAAGAAGGAAAGAAAATAGTATGAAACATGAACATTTGATTGTGTGCATAGAGTAGTTAAAAGGGTTTTATGACACTGTGTAAGACAGTGGTGCTCAAACTGTGGCCCGGGGGCCAAATGCGGCACACAGAGCAATTCATTGTGGCCCTCAGGCTTATCTCTCAATTAGCCAAAATGTTCTTTTTTACTGCATGTGCCTCTACATAATTCCAACTAAAAGAAAGCATTCAATGTGTAGAAAATATGTCTTTGCACTTTCCTGTGTGGTTATAATATAGTGTCCATAAAACAGATATAAGTGGGGTGGAGTGAAATCGGTCATCTCAGTGAATGGCCCTTAATTTTTGACAATGTGGCCTTCGGTGAAAAAACATCTGGTGTAAGACAAAAAAAGTCTATTAAAATTGTGATTAATCATATTGATCTTATAGATAATTATTTTCTGCTATTTATCTATTTTTTTTTTTATTTCTATTTTGTTCTTGGTATCCAGGCAGCAAAGTAAGAATTTCATTGTGCAGGGAATCATGTTTCCTACTGTGCATATGACAATAAACACTTTGAATCCTTGAATCCTTGTCATTGTGTGTCAGCCTTCAGACTAACTGGCCATTCTCCAAGGTGTAGCCCACATAAGCCCCCCCAACAGAAATGACACATTAACTAGTCGTAGTTTAAGTTTAATTTAGCAGTAAAAGTCATCATCATACAGCTTCAACATCCACATCGAGTCCTCTTTTTGATGTTTTTCTCCTCTACTGTTGTCTGTCCCGATTTAGTCTGCCATCCCATTTTGCATCTTCTTGATTTCTGGACTTGGAGATGTATGTCATTTTGGTGCTGCTTCTTGTTTTGACCTTATAGTGCGACTGGTGACTCCCCAAACAGTCAGTCCACATTTCATCTCGTCTGACTCGCCTGTCTGTCCGCTTTAGGCAAAATGGGAGATGAGATAGTATCCTAGCTCCAGCTTCATCCCCCCCTCACCACTACCACCCAATGCCCCCCTGCACAATCAACATACACTGTCCCACCAGCCCCCACGCCCCTGCACCCTCATGTTAAGGCCGTTAGGTTGGTCTCAGGATGTCACTTTTGTCACAACCCGTCAGTTTGAAGGCCGCCCCGGATGTGACAGTTGTGGCCTCCGTGGCTCGCTTGTGACAGGCCACGCTCCAGCAAGTCATTACGCTAACTCCCTGTGCTAAGTGAGTGGCAAAGATACCAGAGAGCTGCATGGAGATTTCAAGGGGGATTGTCTGTATAGAAAAAAAGGAATTCCCATCAGCGAGTTCTCAATTCTGCCCGCTGACTGTTAAATTACTTGTTGCCAGCTTTGCAAAGGAAATAACCTAAAATTAGGCAAGACTTTTTTGTCACTGCAGCTATAGAGGAGAAATTAATACGGGTAAATTCTATGTTCAGTACTATGGTTATTATACCCTGGATTTCTTTTCTGGATTAAAGGGGCCCTACTAGGCTAAATCAACAATGAGCTTTCTACCATGTTGTCAAAAACATATCTAGAGTTGTATTTTGTTTGATTCATATGTTGTTTAAGAAATCCTTTTTTTGTGATCAATTGTTTATTGTACTTTTAATACTTATATACAGGGGGTTGTAACAGTTGAACATAGGGGTCATCGCAGCTGTGAGATAGCAAAAAAGGAGAAATGAAGAGAAAAAAAAATGACACGCACGCACATCTATACACATACATACACTTACACATACATATGTATATCCAACAGAGACATAATAATAGGGTATATGCATACACATACACGTGTATATGCACACATATCAGTATGATGCGAATACAGAGAAATGAGTATCATTGCTGATACATGAGGAGCTGCAATAAACTCAGTAATCACAGTATGTCAAAACAATCAGAAATAATAACTACACTTTCCATAGTTTGCATTAGCTGTAGTTAAGTAGGGGTGTGGCTAGCAGGAAATAGGGCCTTAATAGAGTGCAACAGTGCCCCCTCTGGGTCTGGAAGTAAAATTCCCATTAATTATTTTTTTTTAAATATGAAAACTCAACTAAATGTTTCAGATACATTTTTTGATCGCGCTGTGCTCATGATGATTCGTGGTTGTTGATTTAAGCCCAATTAAGTCCCAGTATAGTCCTTGTTTGGTCTTTCTTTGGTAAGTGATTTGTCAAGTTTAGACCTGTTTAGTGCTGATCTAGGCTCATTTTCGTTTATTTTACTTGCTGTAAAAAGTTTGAGAACTACTGCTGTAAAGTCTTTTGCTAACTTGGTGAAAAAGGCTTAGATGAAACCACTCTGTGTTTCTGTGCTGCCTGGCTCTGTGCTCCAGTGCCATGCTAATGAAAGGCAACAGAGAGCTTAAAAGTGTACCAAAAGACAAGTCAGTGAGCCAGCTAACAAGTCTGCCTAAGGGCCTCTAAGCTCCACAAGTCTAATCTCTTTTTATGAGTCAATGGCAAAGTCCCTATCACCATTGCTGGCTACCTACAAGGCCAGCTCCGGTTATTTCTGAGCAAATACATACACGCCAAAACAGAAAATACAGTCCAAGGTCAGAGAGAGAGAGAGAGAAATCAAAGTGCTTTTCAGTTAGAAAGTGCTCCAATGTGCTTTAGAGACAGTTGCTTTTATCATATGAACTCTAGAGAAATCGAAATGCAGTGTCTTTCAATAAAGCTTGATGCAACAAATACGTTTTAGTTTGCATTCTGTCAACTTTTACAGTATACACAAAAGCTCATGCATTAGGTAAAACACTACTATACAAATCGTCCCCTTAGAATTATATGGTTCTATATATGGAGTTATTGACATATTCCTTTTATAATAGCTTTGTTGTGTTTTATTCATTTTTGAGCTTTTTTTTGTTATATCTGTAATATCAAGCCTTGACTTTTTACAGTGGATTTACTCAGAACGCAGATGGAACCATAATTCGGAGTCACATGCCACCCTCTCAAGTTTGGCATATAGATAACGGTGGTAACAAGCTTCAGAATTGGCATTTTATACCAGACCGGTCGCTCTAAGTAAATTATTGATTTTCATACACAACCATGTTTTACAGACAATGGTCTAAAAAGGAGAAAATATACAGTGAGTGGTGTGAAATGTGCAGACTGGTATGAGATACTTGAAATGTAACAGTAACTAGTGTCTTGCAGACGACCATCTAGAAACATTCAACGGCCTTGAAACAGATGATAGTGGAAGACCACACTGACGGCCACTTTATTAGGTCAAACAAAGTCTACCTAATAAAGTGGCTATTGAATGCTGTAAGCTTGGTGTAAAACACTCATGTAAAAAGGGTCCAAGAGTCTATTCTGCCCCAGGCTTTAATTACTCTGCGAGGATAATGAGTCAAATCCAATCAGGTTTTTCTCTGTTGCGCTTAATTTGTACAGAGCTTCTATTATGAAGCCGAGCACTTCAGTCCATCACAGCAGCTGCCCAACACTGACACTAACCCCGGTCCACACAGCTGGACAAATCTGTATTCAAGTATTGTTGCGCTAAAATAATATTACTCAAGTAGTCCCCCACCAAAAATACATGTGTTTGTTAAGTGTTTGAATATAATATTTGATGTACTGTAGGAAATTATGGAGAGAGAGCAGGGTTAGACAAACTGTTGCGCTGGATTCAAACCCACAACTTCCTGGGGCGATCTTTGTAAGCTCTTCCAACTTAGTGTAGGGGGAAATGTTTGATGTTACGTTAGAATGTATTAGCTTAAGTTGTTAAGATAGTAATAAACGGGGCACCACTGGGAATATATCACCAGAAAATTATAAAGCTAAACAATTC